>CAUYRH010163773.1:0-25087 GCA_963574655.1 Perodicticus potto | reverse complement strand
CAGGGCCCGCCAAACAACAATGACGACTGCAACCAAAAAAAATGGCCGGGCGTTGTGGCGGGCGCCTGTAGTCCCAGCTACTTGGGAGGCAGAGGCAGGAGACTCGCTTGAGCCCAGGGATTGGAGGTTGCTGTGAGCTGTAATGCCACAGCACTCTATCCAGGGTGACAGCTTGAGGCTCTGTCTCAAAAAAAAAAAAAAAAAAAACTGAAGAATCTGGGAATGTGATTTCACCAACCTGTCTCCTCCCTCAAATTGCAAACTAGTGATTCTCAAACACATGCACTATTGTGATTTGAAATCTTGTAATAATAATTTTTGATACAAATTCTGATCTTATTCATGTGCTAGAAAACACCTACACATATTAGAAACTGTAAACAAAAATGTTTGATTATAGCTTCCTAAAACATCAAACTTCCGGCTCTCCAGCTTTCAGACCCACAACTTTGATTGCTTTCTGAGAACCACTATTATGTATTAATGGATAGGTTTTCCTTTGCATGAAAAGTACGTCAGGAGTCTAATTTTGCTTGTATTCCAGAATTACTTTGTAAGCTGTCAGTCAAACTCATGTGTCCTGGGAAAGATTTGCATCCTAGGGAGATGTGTTAATTCTCTAGATTAAATCTCATCCAACAGAAAGTAAAGAAAAGATTTGATAATCATTGGATTAATGTAATCAGTGTAGTCAGCAATCTAGATAATCAGGCGCCTGAATAATGGGGGTTGTTTTTGTAGTATTTAGCCAGATTTCTGTCTACGTTAATTATACTAATCCAGTATTTGCCTCTTGTTTGGGGTCTGGGCAACAGAAGAATGGGTGGAAAGTATTCAGCAGCCTCACTTTATGATAAAGTGGCCCACTGCATAAGAGGAAGGCCCTTGAGGAAAATAGGGAGCCCGATAGGCTGATTGGCATCACTTAATAGTGCATGAAAGATCCAACAGCTATGCAACTGTTTTTTCAGTCAGGTTATCATGCTTTTACCCTGCTTTTGGGCATTGTATAAGGTATGACTCACATCAGCCACAGAAATGTTGTCTGGTCAAAGTATCTCCTGTATTTCTATGGCAAATTTGAAGTATGCACTTCTGGAATGTGACGTAGTGTACTCATGAGCACCATGTCCATCGTATTTTAACTAACCTTAACCCCCTGTGTGCCTCTGAAATGTGTGCTTTTCACATTCCTTTTCTTCTTCTTTCTTTCACACCTTCATTTGCTCTCTGGGCTGCTGTGCCTTCCCTCACTGCTTCCACCCATTCACCTGCCTCTCTCCTTCCTCCCTTTGTTCCTTTCTGGGCTCCCACCGTGTAGTTTCTGAGAGTACAGAGATGGAAAAGATGCATTCAGCTCTTGTCTGTTCCAAGTTCTGCCCCCTCAACCTCTGACCAGCTGTCTTTCTTTCACTTCCTGCCCCCTCTGTCCTTCTGTTTCCTTTGACATTTCAGATTCCCCCTGCCTCCGGGAGGTGCTGCTGAGTCTTAGCCGGCAGCCCTGCCCGTGCTCACCATGCCTTCTCCTGTCTGCTTGTTACCCCTGCACCCTCATCTTGGAATCTCTTTGGCTCTTTTTTAATCCTTTCTACTTCTCACTTTGTTACTGTGATGTCTTGCCCTGGCCTTTACCAACTGATCCTTCATTATGAAGTTACATTTTACTAATAAATTCTCCACCTGTCCCCATTTTCCTTGTAACCCCTATCTTTTCACGTTTATTTTAACCCTTATCTCATCTCTTCCCTATCTGTTCTGTTCCGTCCTGTCAACTCTTCTCACTATGAAGAGACCTGCCACTGGGAGCACCTGTAGCTAATAACTGAAATACGTGACTGCCCAGGATAGGTCTCCCCCTCTCACGGTTTCCCTTCCGCTTCTGTGATAGAGCCTCAGAAAGATTCCTCTTTGTACTGGGGACACCTGTATCTGCAACTGTGGGTGCATTCTTGAGAAAAAACTTCATCACATCTTTGATGGTATTCCCTTCCAGTCTAGGTCTGTAGATTTCTAGCCACATTCCCAGCAGTTAGCACAAGAGCTAGATGCTGCCAGATCTTCTTGTTTTCTAGTCTGGACAGTTTCTCCAGCCCCTGTCAGTACTGTGATCCTGAGGAAAATGTCATCTTAGAATTCTGTCAGTACAGGCTGAAACCACCATAGAAACATACCTGCTTTGTGGGCGCATCTCTTACGGTAGAGCCAGATCAAGATGGGCAGTGGCACAGGCTGATCCAGACCCTTTGGGTAATCATAATAATTTCTGCTTTCCCCTTGTGGGGATGAGGAGAAATTGATTTTCTAAATTATAAATAGGTGGGTATATGTGCATGTGTGTGTGTGTGTGTGTATGTGTGTGTAGGTATACACACACACTCCTAATTCTTTTTAAATCATATTTTAGGCTGAAGTAATAAAGCAAATTATAGCAACATGTCCTTATATACTTTGCCATCTCAGTATGTGTCTCTTTAAAAAAAAATAGGACATTTTCCTACATAGGAAATAATACAGTAGTATACCTAACATTAATAATCCATTCTTTTTTTATCACTTTATATGCAGCTCATATTCAGATTTCTCAAATTTTTTCAAAATGTCCTTTAGAGGTGGTGAATTCTAGGACTACGCATTGCATCTGTTTGTAATGTCCCTTAAGGCTCTTCTAATCTAGCAGAGACCCATTTTGCATTTCACTGACATCTTCAAGAGATTGGCCTAGATTTGCCTGACTGCTTCTTATACTATGATTTAGTTTGTTCCCATATCTCATGGATTTACTGTAAACTAGAAATTACATTTAAACTCTTTATGTTAGATTCAAGTTGCATGTCATACCTAGGACACATTACAGGTGATGTTATATACTGGCTTGCCCATAGTTGTCGAAGTTAAGATATGCAACAGTATTAGTGTAGTGGCAATCCCCCCCTTATAAAGTTATATTTTTCTTCTTGCCGTGTTCCTTTGTCACTGAGTCCATTTCCCCTTTGATTGTTCACCTAATGCATTTATTCCAATTAATAATTCTTAACCTGATTTAATAATCCCATTAGGATTAGATTTGTAAAAGAATGATTTGCTACTTTTATTCATTGGTCTTCATTGGCATTCTTCTGTAACGTAGATTTTCTCTTTCTTTAGTGGTGCTATTTGGTTTCTGATTGGAAAAGTGTATGTTTCAATCTTTCGTTTAAAATCTGCAATTTATTGCATGGACTAAATACATGGTGATTATATAATTTATCATCTAAACCAGGATGTGCTGAGAAGGAAGGGTTTGCTAATAATAATTTCAGTGACATAGCAGGCTCAACCTGGGAATCTCCAGGACAAGCAGAGACATTTGGTCACTATAGCTAAGTGAAACCTCGGGATGTTTGTTTGCTGGCTTATTTCCTCCTTTTCCCTAGAATACTCTGTTTACTTTAAGGGAAATAGGACCATTTTATTCCTGCCTGTATGTAAGGAGTTGTATGTAGGGACCAGAGTTAATAGGGCCCATGTTTCAGGTCTCCTCCGGGAATGTTTTAGTACTAGGCACTTTACTTTTTCTTTAGCCATCTCAACTCAGAGATGGGACCTGCGGCATCATGGAGTCATTCATTTACTACCATGTTCCACACATTTCTTGCTGTAGTCAGAGCAGATGCTCTGTGAACTGCAGAGACAGCACTGGCAAAGATGCGGGTGCTATGTCCTGAACATCACTAATTCCCACTATTGAACTCATTTTCACAAAATAACTCAAAATGATTCCTTTCTCTATGTTGGAGACGAGTATTTCCTCTTTTCCTGACTTCTTTTGTGTACCTTCCCCTGGTGTGTCTTCAGTATTTTGTCTTTTCTCCTTTTATTCATATGGGGTTTCCATGTTGTTGTTTCTGTCTTTAAAATAAAACATACATCATTGATATTCCAGACCTCATTTCTTGTTCAATATCACCACCTTACAAAATTCTTTCTAAACTTAGGAACAACTTCTGTGAGTGCTGACTGTCTCTGGTGGCAGGTCTTCAGTTTAGATTTAGGGGATGCAAAGATATCTAATCTCTCGAGCGTGAGACTCGGGACCCACCACACACATCTGCACACATCTGCTTAAAAGTCACAGCAAAGTCCCTATTCTCTCCAGAACCCTCAGTGCAAGCCAGTACCAAGCATACTGAGAACAGAGGCCAAGCACAAATATCTTCTTTTCTATCTGATGCTCCCCTGTTCATCCTTTAAGATTCAACTCACAAGTCACCCTTCCTGAAAACTTTGCCCATCATCAATGGCAGTAAGTCACTATGTCATCTACCTTAACACTTTACACATATCTGTCTTATCTGTTACCACATTCATTGAAGTATCTCTCTTCCACCCTCAGTCCTTAACAGTGACTGCACACAAATGTCTGTTTGACCTTCACAAGTGATGTTTTAAATAATACAATAGATGGATAGTTTTCACTATTTTAATGACCATGGTAAAGGTACTATTTCTTTTTGATACCATTTCATAGATGAACTATAACGTTTCAAAGCTGAAGACATTCAAATCTTTTTTCCTGCTTCTGTTGAAGGCCTGAGATGTGAAAAGCTCTATTCTGAAAAACAATAATATAGCTGCTATTCACTGAATTTTTAGTATATGTTAGATTCAGTGCTTTGTCATTTACATGCATTATTTCATTCAGTCTTCAAAGCCACCCACAGTAGTAGATATTTCTTAGTATTCCCATCTAACAGAGGAGGAAACTAGGTCTCAGATTGAGTAAAGTTACATAATGAGTAAGTGACAGAAGTAAAGTAGGAGTTGAACTCAAATTTGTTTATTTCAGAGCCTGTCTTTTTAACCACTGTAAATACAGCCTCACAGGATGAATGGGTGGATGGATGGAAGATATATAGATGATTGATAGTTGTTAAATAGAGATGTAGATGATAGATGAATTGATAGGTAAGTACTTGTTTTAGAAGTCACCATAAAAGGTACAAATTTTATGTTTTCTACAGGTAGTTTCACATTTATAAGATCAGATGGGAAAAGTTACCTAGAATTTACTGGAAAACAAACCCAGTAGGCTTTTTTGTTACCCTGAGGAAAACATAGCTATGTTTAGCTGAGCATCAGTTATCCCTGCTAACATAAAGATTTTCTAAGTCGTAGATAATTTAGAAAGGCTGTTTATTTTAATCCACCTGCCCTCTCTCTGCCCCACAACACACTCCACCTAATCACTGGAACCAATAAGAAGGACATGATAAAATGATTTGAGTGTCCTTTTTTCTACTTTGATTAGCCAACTTAACTATCATAATAAGCAATCAGATGGCTCAAAGGACAGGCAGCAATGAAAGAAACAAGGAGATGGTAAGTACCAGGTAATGAATAAGCAGTGTGGAATAAGTTTCCAATTGGCTTTAATTTGGTGAATTCTTCCAACTCTATTTAATGAAAGATTAAAAAGCATTCTAAGATCTTGGAGACTTTTGTAGATTCCTTTACCAACTTCTCCATTATTGATTTAAAAAGCTTGAGGGCTCTGAATATGTTTAGATAAAAAGCACAATAAACAGGTTCGGCACCTGTGGCTCAACAGGCTAAGGCGCCAGCCACGTACACCTGAGTTGGCGGGTTCGAATCCATCCCAGGCCCACCAAACGACAGCTGCAACCAAAAAAATGGCCGGGCGTTGTGGCGGGCACCTATAGTCCCAGGTACTTGGGAGGCAGAGGCAGGAGACTTGCTTGAGCCCAGGAATTGGAGGTTGCTGTGAGCTGTGATGCTACAGCACTCTATCCAGGGTGACAGCTTGAAGCTATGTCTCCAAAAAAAAAAAAAAAGGCATAATAAACAGATGGCTCTAGGTTTATTTTTTTTCCCCAGGGTTCACCACCTGCTTTAATATACTGAGACATCAGGTCAAATGAGTTCACTGTGTACAATACCGAAAGCTTCCCGATGTTAGCAAGAGAACACGAACCTCAATCATGTTGGCATATAGTGAAAAAAGTCCTCATGCTGCAGGCTTTGGCTAGAGACTGCTCTCTGCATTCATCCTAGGAGACCAAATAATTTCTGATTTCACTTTACTGAAGTCCGCTCCAGAAAGTTTGGTAGATCAGACACCTTCTTCAAATTTCCACATGATCCAAAGTCCATAAGGCCAAAGTGCATTAATAACTTGGCTTTTGGGTGTTAAGTCAGTAGTAGAGATTTCTTATAAACTCATGCTCAAATTTTTAACCACATCTGATTATGACCCTGCACCCATACATTATGTACCATGTTGAATTTAAAATGCAAAAGGTAAATCAGAAACTCAAGAAAAAAAAAGGCACAGAGGTAGATTAGTACATCTTCCTGATTTAGGGCCAAATCTTTGAGGAAGTACCTTGCTAAAAGTTGCTGACTGATAAATCAAACATTTTAATCTCACTGTGTATAGGTTTGGCTCTTATAGCCATCCCGACCCTCCTCTTTATCTGATGATTTTAAAATAAGTTTAAACCTGCTCCAGGCTTTTGAAGACAGATAAGACCATCATATCATGAGAATATTAGGTCATAGTCCAGCTGTCTAAGTAAGCCTCACTTTCCTCAGATGTGGCATGTGATATGTAATCTTTAAATTCTCCTCCTAAATTCTGAAGCCCTTTGAGTCTACTACGGAAGATTACCTTTATCTGAGAAATCATTATCTTGTGAAGTCAAGTGGAAACTGGAATCCCCCAGATTTACCTGGAAACAGAATGAACAGGGAAATTATTCTTGACATGTTCAAATTACTAAAAATGCTATCTTTATTTCAGAGGAAGGCATTGATCTTGTTTCCTACTTCTTTAAGAATGACAGTAACAACATGGGGTCTCATTCTGTTCATATTTACTTGTTTTGTTATCTATTTAGTCACATTTCCTAATAACCCTTTGAAGGAGTAAAACAAACGAAAATAATCCCAAAAACCAAAAACAAAGAAAAATCGTGTTGTCCACACTGAACTCTGATGATTCTAAGGTGTGATCTTTATCATTCCCTTTTCCAGAATGCTCTTAGGGAGGAAAATATAAGGCTTAGATGTGCTAACTGCCTTCTAACCTTCAACTAAGAGAAGGAGCAGGGAAAGGAACTGGGGTTGGCCTGTCTGCCAGTCATTCCATCTGCCTGAAGGATTCGAAAGGTGGGCTCATTCTGTCAGTTTTAGCACTTGGCCTCTTTCGGGAGTTTGGCCTCTTTACTGGCCTTTCCAGACGCTTTATTCAGGATAGTGGTGTGACTATAGAATAGGGATTGGCAAATTTGGCCTGCTGCCTGTTTTTACAGATAAAGTTTTATTGGAACACATTCATGTTCATCCATTTATATATTGTCTATACCCGCCTTACACCCAACGAGAAAGTCATATGTGCCGCACACTTACAGACACGCACATAAATTTCAAACCCCACTTAGAGAAGAAGAATGAATATTGAAAGGCAAGCAGAACTCCACTTCCACCAGTTAGATAGAACCTAGCTAGCTTAAGACTGTCATCTCTCAACTTTGAGATAAGTTTCAGAGTCCTGAGAGAGTGGATGGCCTGTGTTCCTTCAGCAGTCCTCTGGAAATGTTACTTTGTACACTAAAACGTTTAGTATGAAGCAAGCCCCAGAGAGCTCTAGGTTGTATTCCCCAGCAGTACCTCTAGGAGCCACACACAGAGTGTCTGGCATTAAAGAAGACGGGCTAAGTGACCAGAAATGTTCATTGCAGTGATCTGAGTGCAAGGGTTATTATGTCTTCTGTGTCTTGGCTTTTGCCTCATCGTAGTACCTGATAGTACTATGTTGCTGCGGATTAAGGAGAATGGAATAGGACTTAAGGGTCAGTGGAAGCAAAGGTAGGATGGATGGGCTTTCCTAAGGGTCCTGATAGAACATGGACCTGACTAGGAGACACCCCACATCCTGAGTGTGTGAGCTGAGGAACTCTGCCATCTTCCGGTAACATGACTGTGCTTCCTTTTTAACTCCCCGCATACCAAGCCAGCCACCTGAGGCCACTGATTGGCTGACTCTGATGTTCTTAGTCATGAATTGAATTTTGATCAATAATTAGTTCATGTTAAATAAAGTTGGCATGAACAGCTTCTCAGACCGATCATCCTTGTCAAAATCAAGGTTCTAATCCTGTAGAACCAATATCCAAGTAAAGATGACATGACCACATCAGTCAGTGGCTTTTGCTCGCAATCACTGGAACTGCCCCTACAATCCACATCATATCTGCATTGTCATATGGTCATAGCACATTTGTTGCTAGAATACAAGCTCCTTGAGGACAGGATTTATGTGCTTTTTTCTTTGTGGTTCACTCTCACTGCTAAGCATAGTACCTGGCTCATTGTAGGTGTTCTGTCAAGGTTGTTGAATGAATAATAAAAGAACAAGGAACTTTTGTGACTTTCCTAACTTCCAGTCTCTTTTCTCTCTGCTTTTCTGCCTATTCAAGTCCCATTCCGTACGCAGTATAACTCATCCCCCACCTCTTACGTACGCTATTCTCTAGTGACTACAGTTCGTAATCATCTCTTCCTTCTTATTACATTCATAGTTAGCAGCTCACAATTTGGCTCTTAATTGTTTCTTAATTGATTCATCTGTGCTGGCTGTGCTTCCCAGGTAGCCTGATGTCCCTGAGGGTAAAGAATATATTTTCACGTATTTTATACTAGCTTCCTATGCCAACCCCCTTCTGTCCTACACACTGCATTAGAATTCAACATATACGATTCCAAATAAACAGGTGTTGATCAACTGAATTAGGCCCTACTAGCACATTTCAAGACAGGTAGACTAGAATAAAAAGTAGCCTTCAGGTATTTCTTGATGTTTCAGAATTGTATTAGAATTAATGAATAGCTTTGAAAGTTGTCATATATAAAAGATGAATAAATCCAAATAGGCAAATTGAAAAAGGCTTCTTTCTTTCCTTTCCTTTCCCTCTGCCCTGTTCCTTTCTGTCAGCTACTCTTGTTTTGGTTTTGGTTTTAATTACAAGGTTAACTTACTTGTTTGAGTACTACCCCTGAGCATCTATTGCCGTGAGCCCAGCCCTGTCCCAGTCTGGTATCTGTCTGACAGAGACATAGTTGTCTGACCCCTTCCCGTTTGGCATTAGACATTTGGAATAACTTTCCACATATAACCTTCCTAAGATCCTGACACTACTTACCAAATGCAGTGATAGAATCTTTTTAGGAGGTATTTAAATTAGTTTTTAAATTCTGATTTTCTGAATTGGGTCAGTTTTTGGCCTCCCTGGAACAGTTTTCATAAACAGGATTATAACCTACCTGCTACCACCAGATGATCCTTGTTTTAAACAAACTTGGTATTGAAAAAAAGTAACTTCTTATGAACAAAATACCTACAGTTAAGTGTGGGCCTCCTTGAATTCAAATCATGGAGTGCCAGGTTTTAAAGAGAAAAAAGGAAACTTGATTTGCCCTCCACAAAATGAGCTCTTTAGGAGATGGAAGTATTTGTGCGCTGAGTAATCTGTGTGGTAACCAGCCTAACCAGATTATCGGCGGGGCTCGTATCAGCAGTAGGGTCTGCAAGATGAAGGAGGGACTTGAGTGGGTTATGGCACCAAAACTTTTACTTGACTGTCCCCACAGGACAGCGGTTTTGCACAACTGTTACTTCTCCAGTTTTGTTTTGTTTTTTTCCCAGTTTTTTTGGGCCAGGCCTGGGTTTGAACCCGCCACCTCCAGCATATGGGGCCGGCACCCTACCCTTTTGAGTCACAGGCGCTACCCACTTCTCCAGTTTTTTAAGGTCATTTTACAATTTTTTCACGTTTTTCCTTTAGATCTTTGTGGTAGTAGAGCCACTGTATAGTAACTGTGTGTTTCTGATTTCTCCTTAGCCTCTACTGCCTTTGACACTGTCAAATACGATCGCATGGCATGATCTAGCTTTCCACTCCCCAAAGGCCTTTCCTCTCACAATGAGGTCTTCTTAATTTTTTTTTTAAATGAAGTTGCCCTAGTTTTTCTAACCTTCTTTTCAATAATTAAAAATCTGGAAGCTTATCTGGAATCATTTTCTGTGCCCCTAACTTCACCTTAATATTTGACTTGAACTGTAAATGCAGCCTTTCTGTAGGGGGTCCCTTACACGGGTTGAACAGTGCCCAACACACACCCCCATAGCATGCTGGGTTAAATACCCCAAGATGCTCTTTTCTTTCTTTTCTTCTTTCTCTCTCCTGGTTGGATTTGTACCAAATGTCAGAGGAGTCTTTTTTTCACTTCCTGTTGCAGATACTATTCCCCTTTGATATAACTGCCCCTTTTTTCTTTCTTTCTTTCTTTCTTTTATCTTCCCTTCATTAAAACAAACAAACAAAAAAACCCCACAGTGTTTGAATTTTTAATTTCTATTCTGTTCTTGGCTTAGATTTAAATTACCCTTCTAGTCAGAGGTGGTAAGGATTTTTCTTTTTGATCTTAAAAATATTTCTAAAGGTAAGTTTTCATTACATGTCAAATCGGAGCATAAATTAAATTTCAAGGTCAACTCAAAACTATTATTGACAAATTATTATCAAAATTAAGGGATAATTGCAATCTTTTTAAAAAGTATATTCAAGAGAGAAAATGGCATATTTAATTTGATGTGGGCATATTATTTTAGTGAAGGTTGAGCTTCTTTCATATATTTTTAATCATTTAAAGTAGTAGATTATATCCTATTTCTGAATTTATTTTTCTACAACCAGAGATTATCGTGAAGTTAAATGTATAAGGAATTTAGCAATTAAAAGGTGTAATCTAAGTGATATGATTTCCTTAAATCTTTCATATAGTTGATTCATACTACAGAAGGGTGTTTGGTGGATTATCACCAAGGATTAGAGACTATTCCAATAAATTCCTGGAAAATTACTATACCCCAAATATGGAAATGTTGGACAGGCGTGGTGGCTCATGCCTGTAATCCTAGCACTTTGGGAGGCCAAGGCAGGTGGATTGCTTGAGCTCAGGAGTTGGAGACCAGCCTGAGCAAGAACCAGACCCCATCTATATTTAAAAATAGAAAAACTAGCTGGCTACTCGGAGGATCACTTGAGCCCAGGAATTTGAGGTTGCTGTGAGCTGTGACACCATGGCACTCTAGCCAGGGACAACAGAGTGAGACTCTATTTCTAAAACCTCACCATAATATAGCAGTGTTCATCCTTCCTAATAAATTCCACCATTTTTCTTTTTTACGTAACCATTTTCTTCCCACAAGTTGCTAAACTCTTTCTAGGCCGGAATCATGACCAATGACTGAATCTTCATGTCCTTCGCACCTACAATAATATCATGGTCACACTATGTTGTTGAGTTCCAAATGACTCTGCATTTTACTCATAGTAGGAAAGGAATTGTTGAAATATTACTACACAAGTCTGCTTATTCCCCTCACTTTTCATCGAAACCATCAAAAACCTATGTCTTTCATGAAAGAGATTGTGTCACAAATGTCTTACTGATAAGATCTGACCTCCTCATCACTGAATTATAATTTTAAGGCCCGAAAGCTTGAAACTTGATGAATATAAAATAGGCATACAAATTATATCAATTTGTGGCCAGGACCCAAAAAAACAGCAGGAAGTACATTACTAATGAAGTTAAACAAATAATGTCCTTTCCTTTCCATGTTGTCTTTAAATTTGTCAGAGGCATATTAATACAGAATTTAGTTATTATATAACGTAGGCCGGTAATAGCCAGAGAGGTAAATACATCGAGATGAGTAGGTAACAAACTGCCTATACCTATTTTTCTTTTTTTTTTTTTGGAGAGACAGAGTCTCACTTTATCGCCGTGGCTTCACACAGCTCACAGCAACCTCCAACTCATGGGCTTAAGCAATTCTCTTTCCTCAGCATCCCGAGTAGTTGGGACTACAGGCGCCCAACACAACGCCCAGCTGATTTTCTGTTTTTGCAGTTCGGCTAAGGCCGGATTTGAACCCGCTGCCTTCGGTATATGGGGCCAGCGCTCTACTCGATGAGCAACAGGCGCCGCTGCCTATACCTATATTTTTTCCTAAAAGCTGTAACCTGCCCTTCTAACCAATACAGCGTTTTCCATAAAACAATTTTAATTTGGGTCACGTGTTGAGCATCTGCTGTGTCCCAGGCCCTTGGCGAGGCCATGGAGAAAGGTAGTTCTGGGCCCTGACTACCAAGTGTCAGAGCTGTAGCTAACTGGACAAATATATGGAAGAATGTTGAGTTTTTTGGTCTTTTGAATCAAATTATCAATTACCAAATGTCTCAATGCAATGGAAAATCATTATTAAATCCCCACGGATGAACTGGAGTAAATTGACCTTAAGCAGTTAAACCTCTTGGTTTCTAAGATAGCCTAAACTTGGCCTGTCTAGGACCCAGATACTTAACAGGTATCTGTTACTCCCATGGGAGCTTTCTCTCCCTGACATCAGCAGAGAGCTGCTTCCAGACACTTGTTACACATACATTGCCTTGGAAATGTACCTGTGCTTGTCACCATAGCAACACCCTTGCGAATGACCTCAGCAGCCACTCAGAATCATTCCTACAAAACAAATTATGTCTATAATTAACTCTCTGGATTTACTCTGCCATATAAATTTGTTTAGACCACACTGTTTCTTTTTAAAAGGTTAGATGAATGGAATAATCCAACATGAACCCATCCCCCATATTGCACCAAAGTTGTTCTTCGGAACATGAAGTGCTTTAATGGAAAGTAGAATTCAGATAAAAGATGCTATTATTTTTTTTCTCAAAATGTGAGGATGACCAGCAAACGAGAATGCTCTAGTTTGATCATCTTGTACCTCCATTTCTAAGGGAATAGAGTGGCTTTTTTTCCTTAGCAAACCTGAAATGCAAATACTGCTATGAATCCCCTTCCTCTAAGTCCAGTGAGCCCGAAATAAGGAGAAGATTGACAGGGTAAAGTGTACAGGTAGAAGCTCTTCACACTGGCTCTTTCTTTGCAGTGAAAAATGAAAATGCTTAGTTGTCTACACGTTTTTCTTGCTTCACAAATTGTCTGTGACACATCTTCGATCCTGGGCAGCTTCTGAGGCATCCAGACTGCCCTCTAGGAGAAAATAGTCTTTTGTTTGGTTAGGGGGTTGTATGGGTGGTTTTGTTTTCGTCTGCCTTGTTTTGAGGTTTGGGGGTTTGTTTTGGTTCTAGTTGATGTATGTTGCAACTAGCAGAGCTAGATGGAGGTCCCTTTGTTAAACTACATTAATTTAATTTTACTATCCTAAGTGAGGTGAGCCTTTCTCCACCACCCAACTGAGGCAAAGCGAAGAGAATGTCAAGTAAGAGCTGTAGTAGAGTGTTTGCCATGACACGTGTTGATACCCAGTCAGCGAATAGACAGAGCCTGGCAAGCACCAAGTGCTAAGCATTAGTTAGCTGTTAAGATGGGATTTCTGTATTCTTTATGGCAACTAAGTTGCCATTGAAAAGGAGAAAAAGAAGGATGAGGACAGGAAAGTATTCTTGCAATCATGGATGTTTTAGATATTCAGCTAATATCTTCCTGGATTTATGGACAGATATCACTGACAGGTTTTTTTAATGGTAGACTCTAAGCCCTTGTAAGTGGTTTTCCTTTGCTGGTGTATACCCTGATTCCATCTTACCTGAGCATGTTTTCCCGGAAGCTTAGTTCCTCCTAAATTGGAGATAAACTATCCAACTTCCTACCGAGCAATGTGACAGGTAATTTCCCACTTTGTGTGCTGGTTCTTTAAATTCTCCCGGGCAAACATCTGTGTTTTAAAATGCAATGGCAACAAGTACTCTGTTTGGTTTCTCTTCAGGAAACAGAAAGCCACAATTTTCCTCTACCGTAGGACACCATAGCACCTTATATAAAAGAGTTAGCAACCTCCTGTCCTGACTTCAGTGTATGGTATTATGGGAGCAGAAATGGTTTGTTGGGCAACATGTTTCTGAGCAAACGTGCCAGTGTAAACTTAAAGTTATTTGATTCCTCTGAAATACTCATAAATTCTCATATACAGTAGTTGAATAAATAGTGATCTGTGGATTTCAAAATACATGTTCAAATTTTTTAAATCAAGGACCTGAGATGTTAAAAAACTCCATCTATACACAGTAGCCAGTTGATTTTGTACATACGATGTAATGAGCTAACTTCATCTGTAGAATGAAATACAGATCAATCATGAGTATCAGGGGACTTCAAGGCCATGCCAAGATATTTTCTAAAATTTGGGGTCAGGCCATTTTTGCATTTCCTTCTTGTCTTTCACACCAGTATTCCACCAGCCTCTCTCTCTCTTTGTCCTCAGGCCAGTTCTATACTAATTAAAGATAACAGAATGGCTCCTACTAATCAGGAGAGAGCTAATTTCCAGCTAAAGAAATTGATGTATTCAAGATAAGGCCTCTAGAATGTAAAATAGTTGATTTACAGTAGGAATTTCTGCGCTGCTACTCTTTTGTTTTAAAAAATTGATACCATCAAAGAGGCAGTAATTTTCTTGGTTAATGTCAGACTAAGCCCTACCATTTTAGGATTCTGTGACTCTCACAGACTTAACATAATATTTCTTTTAAACACTAAGTTTCACATTTAAGGGTATCATTTGAATAGACATACTACTGGTAAGAACAGTGCTTCAATGACGCTGAAGTTATTGTCTCAGCATAGGAAATCCAGCCAGCGAGCCAGCAAGTATTCATTACCTCAGAACTCACTGTCTCTTGTTTGTGGGCATAAGAATTGAAGATCTAACTTTTTCCAATTCTCTTAACGTTTCCACCTTTTCTTTAATCTTGTTCACAAGTTAGGTACTTTGTTATATACACCTTGTATACACCTTGTCCCTGCTCCTCCTCTCCAGGACAGAGGGGACGGTGGAGTTCCATGACATCGGGGTGATACCACTCAGAACAGTCATTTTCACCTGGTTGTCATCAGTGCTATCAAATGATGTCGTTCTCAGCATTCCAAATTACGTTTTGTACTTTGAGAGAACAGAACGTGAATGGAATAAAAGGTTTTCGATATGGCAAAATTACACTGAAGGAGAACATATGAGTGGCTGCCGGGGGTAGGACTGGCAAGGGTAACAAGCAGTTTCTTTGTGGTGATAGAACAGTTCTGGGTCCTCCTTGTGGTGTGACATGAATCCCTACATATGATAACGTTTGGTAAGACTAGGTACCCTCCACCCCGTTACATAGTTGGCGCTCCATCTCTGTGGGTTCCAAGTTCATGAATTCAACCAACCACTGATTGAAAATATTCAGAAAAAAATTGCATCTATGCTGAACATGTATAGACTTTTTTCCTTACTATTCCCTAAACACTGCAGGATAACAACTATTTACATAGTATTTCCATTGCATAAGTATTATGAGAAATTTGGAGATGATTTAGAGAGAATACACATAGATTATATATGAAAATACTGCTTCATTTTATATCAAGGACTTGAGCATCTTCTCATTTTTGATATCTGTGAGAGGTTCTGGAATCAGTCCCCCATAAACATTGAAGGGTAACTACACACACACACACACACACACATACACACGCATTATGGGTGCATGTAAAATTCGAACTAGATCTGTAGTTCAGTATAGTATTATATCATTGTCAGTCTCCTGATTTTGATAATATACTGTGATTAAGTAGGATATTGTCATTAGGGGAAGCTGAGTGAAGAATATTAGGGGAATTCTTGGTAATATTTTTGCAACTTCTAATGAGTCTAAAATTATTTCAAAACAAAATAATTTTTAAGGGATATAAAAGTAGCATATAACCAGATGAATTTAGGGTTAGGGTTGTGAGGAGTAAGCATTCAGAATCTCTGACTCTCTGGACCTGTTATTACTGCAGTAACTAGAATCTTGTGATTTCACATTAATCATGAGTGACAGAATTCAAGGCATGGTATCCTGTAGTCTTCTCTTAAGCGAATAAGGAAATTCATTCCGCGAAAAAACTGATGTTGTTCTATCAAGTAGCCTCCCCCTCTTCCCCCCCAAAAAAGGTATTCTGACCTTATGTGTAACTTTATTATCTCAAAAACTATTTGTTTTGGGTGGCACCTGTGGCTCAAAGGAGTAGGGTGCCGGCCCCATATACCGGAGGTAGTGGGTTCAAGCCCAGCCCCAGCCAAAAACGGCAAAAAAACCCACCAAAAAACAAAAAACTACTTGTTTTAATCCCCTGCTTTACCAACTGGAACTGCTAAATAAGTAGACGGTGGGAACTAATTTGAATTTCTTTTCCTTCTTCTCCCTGCCCTGGGTATATAGGGTTCTCCTGATGAGAAATATGGTGTGTTGGTAATCCACAGACGGACAACTTTCCTCTGCGTGATGGAAGGTTGACTTTAATCTTTCTTTCTCCCAAACTTGTGTAGCACTTTCTGGTGTTTTTCTTTCTCTTCCTCACTTCTCTTTTTGGATTCATTTTTGCCCTTCTCTTCCATAGACAGATTTGGTGTGATTGCCACTGACATTCTCGTTGTGTCTTCCTCTCTCTAGCTATCTTAATGACTTGGACCGCGTAGCCGACCCTGCCTACCTGCCTACGCAACAAGACGTGCTTAGAGTTCGAGTCCCCACCACAGGGATCATCGAATATCCCTTTGACTTACAAAGTGTCATTTTCAGGTAGTAACTGAGTTCATAAAACCCACTTCTCCGCTTTTATTTCTTGAGTAGAGTTGGTAAACTCTATCATTACTGAAATCATGTTTACACTTTAAGACAATATAGCCTTATACTAATTATTATTATTGTTAGTTACACAAATGATATAAAGAAGAAGCAGCAGAAAGATGTATTGAAGTTTCTCCTTTCAACTTAAATGACCAAGAAACCAGTAAAATTTCAGTTTGCTTGTGCTTGAACAAAATCAGGTCCTAATTAGAATTATTTTTGGAATCTCTTTACACGTGAGGATAATGGATATATTTTTAGAATTATTTAAGATATGAATGATTTTATAACCCTGTCAATAATAGAAATTATATGTTGTTAGAAACTTTTCATATTGATGTTTCTTCCAAGTCCACTGGTACCAATGCAAATTTTTCAGTAGTGATAAAAATATGTGACGTTTTATATTCATAAAATAAGTGGCTTCAAAATTTTCAAAGTACACGATTTTGAAAATGGGTTAGCTTAGTCTGTATGTGTCTTTATATAGCAAAATAGAATGAAGTTACATTACATCCTCTTTCACTATAGCTGTTTCATCAAGATAATACTTTAATAGAAGCGTTCCTTTTTTTTAAGATGAGAAATAATAAACAATACCAATGTACTTTTATTTACTCTTATACAGTCAGTTATACTTTTAGTTAGGATACCAATACGTGATATTTTGAAAAATGAAGCCTTATGAATATTGAATGTAGAGAGCTGAGTTTCTCAGGTAAGTCCATCCCTTTGAAGGTGGACGTGTTGGTATCAGGTCAGCTCCCTACTGTGTGACCCTACCCTGTGATTCTCCTTAGCCAACCCTCTTTTCCTTGCCAGAGCACTGTATTTTATTCTAACCAATCTCTGCACCTCTGGTCAAATCTGGCTGCAATACACTGTCCTAATGGACACAAACATAACATGGGGGGCATTTGGAAAAATTTCTGCTCCATAGTTCTTTTTTTTTTTTGAGACAGAGTTTCACTATGTCACTCTCAGTAGAGTGCTGGGGCATCACAGCTCACAGCAACTTCAGACTCTTTGGCTTAAGTGATTCTCTTGCCTCAGCCCCCTGAATAGCTAGAACTACAGGCACCTGCCACGATGCCCAGCTGTTTTTTTGTTACAGTTGTCATTGTTTTTTGGCAGGCCCAGGCCAGCTCGAATCTGCCAGCCTCCTTGTATGTGGCTGACACCCTACACACTGAGCTACGGACACCCAGCCCTCAGTTCTTTTATCTATAAAATGGTTGCGTTACATGATCCCCAGGGTTTCCTATGCTCCCCCATGCAGTATTTCTCAAGTTTGGAGTTTTATAACATTTTGTGAATCTGTAATTTGAGTCACCCAAATTTCCTTCCTTTTACAACCATAATACAGAACATTTTCAGAAACATGGCAGTTCATGGGGATTTTTGTCTCACTGCTTCACAGTTAGTGAATTCTGACACCTGAATACTATTCCATCTTGTTTTTTCTGTGTTTTGGGCACTAGCTTTTTTTTTTTTTTAGAGACAGAGTCTCAGTTTATCGCCCTTGGTAGAGTGCTGTGACGTTACAGCTCACAGCAACCTCCAGCTCTTGGGCTTAGGCAATTCTCTTGCCTCTGCCTTCCGAGTAGCTGGGACTACAGGTGCCCGCCACAATACCCAGCTATTTTTTGGTGCAGCTTGGCTGGGGCTGTGTCCGAACCCACCACCCTGGGTACATGGAGCCAGCTCCCTACTCACTGAGCCACAGGCACCTCCCGGCACTAGCTTTTGAAGAACATTTTTTTTTGCACTACAATAAAAGTAATGGCTTAGGAGTATAATTTCTTGTCACCATCAAAAGCATCTTCTAGGGCCCAGTATGACAGGGTTTGAGGATTTCATAAATATGGAGTGTATTGTTCACATGCTGGCGTAAAGAAAGAGCCAGTATTTTAATGTTTCCAAAGACCTAAGAATTCCAGTTTTGATGTCCACAGTTCTAGGTCTCCCTGGATGCCTTGTTTTACCCTAGATCTTTCTTCTGTGCCTTTGAATACTTAGCAGCAGTGACTGGAAGACCGTTGAGTTCTTAGTTTAGGTTTAATACTGGTTGGCAGCAGGATGATACAGAAACAAAATGCCGTTTTCAACAGATGCTTGAAGAATGCTACTTTTGTACCTAAACCTCTCATTCTCTGAGAGTATTTTCTCCTATGAACATTGTGTACATTTCAGTCAAGATACGGATTCAAAACTCTGAAGAAACTTTGATTCAGTACCAAGCAGTGCTAGGTATTTTTACACGTTATTACTCAAATCAATGTCAGTGTTGGTTTCTGAGCAGCAACTGAGCACAGAAGTGGTATGTTTAAAAACAGACCATGGAAATGGTTCAAATGATGGCCTCTGTGAGGCCCCTTTTATCACCTTGATGTTTTATACAGCACTTGCCTTCCAGCTGGTTAGCAAGTTGATTTGTGCACAAGGCTAATTGCACCATGTTATCTGGCATGACTGGACCTGTCCCATACTGTTACCAATATTGGAAAGAAAAAATAATCCAAAATGCTTACTTACCCTACTGATAAAGGATCAATGTGGGTTGTGTTTGTAGTTAGTTAAAACATCATGCTATTTACGTTGAAATATATAGGACCTCATATCTTTGAAATGCATTTGCATTGCTTGTAGTGTCCTCCAGATATACATGAGAATCTTTGTTCTGATTTTAATGGAAAAGAAACTAGAGTTCAGCATTTGCTAGGAGGGCTTAACACAAAACTCATTCTGACTCTTCAGTGCTTATTTAAATAAGTACCATTTTTCTCAGCAGAGGTATTTTTTACAAAATTAAAATTTTCAAATACATCCGGTAACTTTCTAATAACCACAATGATTTATTACCCAGAATGTCTTGACGATGACTGTTAGGTAACAGAAAATTAGTAGGTATTCCATAAGTATTAACTGAGTTGACTTAGATGACCATTGTCTTTCAAGAGAATGTTTTTCCTAAGTTTGTAAGTAGTTCTGTATTTATGTTGATTTTTAAAAATCTTTCTTTATATGTTATTAATATGAGTATTGTTAACCTTGCAGAATGGTCGATGTAGGGGGCCAAAGGTCAGAGAGAAGAAAATGGATACACTGCTTTGAAAATGTCACCTCTATCATGTTTCTAGTAGCGCTTAGTGAATACGACCAAGTTCTCGTGGAGTCAGACAATGAGGTAAGTGTTCTTCGGACAGGCAGTGGATTATCATTTGATCACCTGTTATGAATAAATGATAGGAAGTAGGTTGTGGGGGATGGAGTGAACTGGCTTCATTGCTTTCTTGACTGTTGATTTTAGGATTTTTAAATAACTAAAAATAACACTGTGGAAACACATGGTATTCTCCGAGTGCTGAGCTCCTCTGTCAGACTTTGAGCAGGTTTGTGTGTTGAGATCCATTTAGATGCTATCTATACTTTTAACACAATGCAGAGGTTCTAAAAATGAAAATAACATGGAAATCCCTAGGCTAATCATTAGATCTTTTTCCTACAGGACAGATTCAGTAGTGTTGGACTGAGTCACCCTGTTTTATTTTCTATTGTTTAAATCATTGTTTGTGTGATGGGTGGGTCCCAAAGAATGCTCAGAACCTTTCTTGGCAAACGTGAATGACTTTGCAGCTGGGTTCTAAATCAATTCCTTGTGTCCTGGTGATGCGGCCTTTCTGCTCTTAGAGAATTCTGCAGGCTGTTACGTAATTTCGTTTCTACTAAACAGTGAGCAGTTGACAAAGTGAGCCTAATATGCCTGTCTGGAGAACTGATTCAGAGTCATGATTTCTTCCCCAAGACAGAAAAACTTAACAGGTGTAAATGTGGATTTTCAGGATGGTAAAAGGCTTGATGATGAGTCAGAGTTGATTATGGAGGATAATTAAGGGGTGTAGAAAACTGCCTTTGTGCTGGGTTCAGTGTGCATATGCGTGCATGTGTGTTTAGGGGGAGTGGAGAAGATGCCATTGATACCCCATTAGAGGCAGAGATTGTAGACTTAATGCCAATAGTACGTATTAGACATAAAGTAGAAAATAGAAGGAAGTAAGATATCCCAACAGCTGACTAATATAAGATCTGGCATATTAATAATGCTTTTAATACTGTTCATTGTTTTATGTACACAAGAATTCCTGGCTTCTTGATCCTTTTAAACATTTTATTTTTCTATGAATATTAATATCGCCATTAAAATGCTTATCTAGTCCTTTGTAGCATTTCATTTGTATACAGGCCTCTGGGTTACAAACAAGATAGGTTCTATAGGTTTGTTCTTATGTTAGAATTTGTATGTAAGTTACATTTACCTATTACTGGTAATAGCCCCTGTTCGTAAGTGTGAGACATAAGTAAGCGGATGTTTGTAACTCAGGAACTGCCTGTATCGGGTTGATAAAGTTTCCATGAGCTAGTCTCTCATAAAGAACTGTAGTGAAGTTGGGCTAGTTTACCTTGGGTGTTGTGTAAATAAATGACAGAAAAGGTTTAAAAAAAAAAAAAAAAAAAAAAAAAGAACTGAGAGTTACCTATTCATGCATTTCAGACTCTTTCCTGGTTGCAGGTATATGGACTTTCGAGTCAACCAAAGAACTCCGTTTAAGAGTGAGTTTTGTTTATCAGCCAGTTGCCCCTACATACCTGTAAAAATAGAGTGCCTAAAACAATGCTCAAATGTATGACAATCAGTTATCAAATTGTAAGTTGGGGGTGGCGCCTGTGGCTCAGTGAGTAGGGCGCCGGCCCCATATGCCAGAGGTAGCGGGTTCAATCTCAGCCCTGGCCAAAAACTGCAAAAAAAAAAAAAAAAAAAGTAAGTTAGGCAGTTGCTGTCAGAATTTTAACCATCTGTATCTCTGTATCTGTGCTCATTTGTTGTCCCATAATGTAGTATTTTAAGCATACTGCATATTGGAGAAACAGATCTATTAGAACATTTCTGATTTCTTTGAATGTTGGGTCAAGACAAAAAAATACTTTGACATCTTGCATGCTATGTACTGTGTACCAAGGACCTAAAGAAATGCAAAAATGAAAGAAAAGAATAATCTTTGCCCTAAAGACCTTATAAAAGAGATAGGCTTTTGGTCAGAATAAAGCATATGGGGGAAGGAGAGCATTTGTTGTGTAGATCATCATTTCTCTTTGATCTGCTATCTAGTAAAATAAAATTTACACTTTTAACTGCACAGAAAATGAAAGAAGCATATATGATTTTATTTCTTATGTTTACCTTATAGCTAGAAGACAGGTGTTTATCAATACACATTTTATGTGCTATGAATGCATTATATTAAAAAATATATGTAATGGTCTAATGCTAATCAATTTACCACTTTAAAATTATCAAAACAGAAAAGAAAGTAGATTCCTTTGGCAGTTCATCAGCTAATTCTACAACTGCACATAAATCTGCTTCTTCACTTATGTGGATATTACAGATTATTTAGTCCTTTCTTAACATGGCTGATAGAGGCCAGATATTTATATAAAAGTATATTATGTTAGCTAGAGGAAAATGGCCTGCTGTTGATTATCAGATGTCATAATTAAAATTTCCACAGTAACTTTCCATTTAGGGTATATAGATACTAATAACATCTAAAGATTTTTGACCCAGTTCCCTCGATTGCTGTGGTGATACATTGTGCTACTTTTGAATAATTTCAGACTAAAATAATAAAGTTGTCATTTTCATTCAGACTCCGTCATAACTTGAAAATATTTTGAAAGCCTAGATTATAATTCTGTAAGATAAAAATCAAGTCATATGGTATTCTTTTCTGAGACCCCAAGGCAACCCTGATGGTAAGATTGGAGGTGGTCTTAAAACATAATAGGAAAAATGCTACTCATCAGTTACTTCACCCATGTTATTAGGAAACACCATTGGAAGTATTTTGTATTTTTTAACGCTGAGATGTAGCCAAATTATTTTTTTTTAGTTGTGCTAATATATGAGAATGTCACTATCTTTCCAACTTCTTAAGTCATTAAGGAAATCTAGAACTACAGAATTCTCATTTCCCTAATTTTTCTGACTTTGGTGAGACAAAACTGAAATAAACTCCTGAAACATTTTTTTGAAATCCAATATTCGTAACTTTAATCCAAAGCAGACTTTGTCATGCCTCCCTCCCTTGGTATATATTTGTGAGAAAAACCTAGGACTGGATTCGGACAGCCTTTCTTTCTATCTTGGGGCAGTGTGGAAAGTGCATCATGATCATCACAAACAAAAGCAGCTAAGAGACACATTTGAGATTATTCCTTTCGCTTTTGCTTCTAGTATTTCTAAAACTTTATGTATTGATCCTCATAGTTTTACACGTAGGTCTGCAGCTTTTCTATTGTTTGGAGAATGAATTTCTTTTTTCCATCAAAAAAGATAATATATTATTGGTGGTGCCCATAGCTCAGTGGGTAGGGTTCCAGCCACATACACCCAGGCTGGTGGGTTCGAACCCGGCCTGGGCCAGCTAAACAACAATGACAACTGCAACCAAAAAAACCCCAAAACAGCTGGGCGTTGTGGCAGGCACCTATAGTCCCAGCTACTTTAGAGGCTGAGGCAAGAGAATCACTTAAGCCCAAGAGTTTGAGGCTGCTGTGAGCTGTGATGCCATGGCACTCTACCAAGGGAGACATAGTGAGATTCTGTCTCCAAAAAAAAAAAAAAGAAAGAAAGGAAAATATATATATATATTGTTTTTTTAATTTTTATTAACAATTTTTAATTGTGTACATTGGTGCAATCAAGGGGCACAATGTGCTGACTTTAGATACAATCTGAAATATTTTCATTGAACTATTTAACATAGCCTTCATGGCCTTTTAATCACTATATGCAGACATTTGTATTCTACATTTAGTAATATAATTAAATAGTGGCTGGAATAGCCAGGGTTATAGAGCTGTGTTGATTTTTATATTCCTTGTGGTAACACACCAGCATGAAGCCACGTGTCCCGCTGTTGTCCTCCCCTGCGTACATCATCTGGGTGCCCTGAACACTCAGAACATCCAGTAAGATATCCACCTGACACATTTCCGTTTGTCAGTGTTATTCAAACACTTCCTTTTAGTCTTTAGTTTTTTTTTTTCCTCCAGGACAATCTGAGCACTAATGCAAAGATGATCACACATTGCCTCAGTGACTGTCTTCTACCTAAGGTCTTTGTGGAATCTCGTAAGACCGAGACCTTTTTCTCCTCTGCTTCTTTTTTGAATATGAGCTTCTAACTTATGAATACATATATTTTAAAAGGTCATGAGGAATTATCTCATAGTTTTATTAAAATACCAAGACATTTCTTTCTACCTTAGGCCCTCCTTTGATGAACATTGGTTCCCATGAACATCTACCCTTATAAACCTGATTTTTAGAAGTTGCTCAATTGATAAAGTGACAGTAGAGAGCGACATTTATATTATGATACTCTGGCACCTTATACCTGTCCAAAACTTTTTAAAACCATTACTCATTTAAATCTACCACCTGACTTCCCTGTTAGTCAGCATTATAAACGAGCATGCCGGAATGGAGAAATTAGGGCCCATGGCCAGCATTACCCACGGCCAGACCCTCTGCCCTTCCAGAACAGCTTTCTATCCCCTCCTGCCCTCCCAATGTCTTCTAAAAGGTAAGAGAAAAACTCAGAAAAAGCAAGGGAAGCTATAATGCAGCCGAAAGCATGGAGGAAAGAGTGGAAATCCTTCCCTTTCAAGAAGGAAGTGAAATAACACTAAGCCCTTAAACTATGGGTAGGTAACTGGAGACCAGACAGAAATCCCACACTGGTAATTTTGACTTCCTGTATTGCTCATTTGATTTTGAACTATGTTAAAACAAATCGTCTAAAATGTGCGTTTCCTTTGGATACTTCTCTACTAGATTTTAAAATGAAGCCATTTTGAAATTATTCAACTGCAACCAAAGTCTGAACATTTTTTTTAAAAGTGTGAAACATATAGTTTGTTCCACTCTAAAAGTTCCGAGTGAGCTTTTGGGAATTTTCTTCAGATGACATCAGCTTTGTGGAGAAAACTGACTAAAAATTGAGGTGAAGGCTCAGCTCCTGTGGCTCAATGGGCTAAGGTGCCAGCCACGTACACCTGAGCTGGCGGGTTCGAATCCAGCCTGGGCCGCCAAACAACAATGACGGCTGCAACCAAAAAAAAAAAAAATAGCCGGGTGTTGGGGCGGGCGCCTGTAGACCCAGCTACTTGGGAGGCAGAGGCAGGAGACTCGCTTGAGCCCAGGAATTGGAGGTTGCTGTGAGCTGTGATGCCACAGCAATCTATCCAGGGTGACAGCTTGAGGCTCTGTCTCAAAAAAA
>CAUYRH010163770.1:0-30769 GCA_963574655.1 Perodicticus potto | reverse complement strand
ACTCTATCCAGGGTGACAGCTTGAGGCTCTGTCTCAAAAATAAATAAATAAATAAAATAAAAAAATAAAAAATCTGAAGCAATTATAGAAATATGCTAGGACTTGATGAAATTGGTAGTGGATGTACACAACTTAGTATATTCTTTTCTTTTTTCTACACAGTCCATTGGTTTACATAGCAAATTTTCCCCTCCCCTCCCTTTCTCTTCCCTTTTTATGGTGCCCCTCACTGAATAAACATTTTTTCAAAGACAAAAAAACGTAAAGGAGGGCCAGTGCGGTGGCTCATGCTTATAGCACTTGGGAGGCCAAGGCGGGTGAATTGCCTGAGCTCACAGGTTCAAAACCAGCCTAAGCCAGACTGAGACCCTGTCTCTAAAAATAGCTGGATGTTGTGGTGTGGGCCTGTAGTCCCAGCTACTAAGGAGGCTGAGACAAGAGAATTGCTTGAGCCCAAGAGTTTGAGGTTACTGTGAGCTATGATGCCACAGCGCTGTACCAGGGGTGATAGATACTTCAGATTGTAAGGCCTTGTGAGGTGGACATGGAATGTTTATAGAAAGTGGTTTCAGGAGCGAGGCTTTCTGCCTAGTTAAGTGCCTTGGGATTTGAGTTGTCTATGGCTGACCATGTCCCTGAAACCCTGTGAGAAGCGTTTTTTGTGACTCTGTCTCAAAAAAAAAAAAAAAAAATGTAAAGGAGAAAAGTGCTGACCTGCTGCTGCCCTCAGAGACAGCTGACGTCTGTACCACCGCCTTCCCTTGCTGGCAACCATGGGCCCAGTGCCAAACAGGCTTGTGAGCTGGGAGGGCCCCTCTGGGATTCTGCCTCCCTGCAGACTAAGGCACGAGGGGAGACATGAGGCTGGACTGGAACTGTCCCACCTTTATGTTCCCTGCCCTGAGTGGGGCTTGGGGGTGAAGGGGTTTGGGAGGCGGGGAGTGGTTCTTTCACAAGCTTCTGCAGCTGGCTTGCCCCTGGGCTTCTTACCCCTCCATGCCACTGTGCACCGTCAGGGAACACTGCCTGGCACAAAGCTGGTGTCTAAAAAGTGTTTGTTGAATTGACCCATGTCATTTATCAGCACTTCTGTGGACTCTTGGATGGATATGAAAATAGTTATGTGGTGAATTAGCGTTTGCTGCTATCTGCCCTGTCCTCTGCCTCTGCCAGAGCTCCAGCCAACATTCCCTGGGAAACCTGGCTCGTTTGCAGGAGGCTGACAGCGGGATTTTTAGGATTTGGGCTTAATTTCAGATAAATAGGACAACCTAGGCTCTACTCCAGTGAGAAATGGATTCTGCTGTCTTTTCCTGCTTTTTAAACATTTCAAGCCAAGTTCTTACACCCATGCACCCATATCAAACTTTCTTGTTCAGAAAGTCATCTGAGCAACTGGCAAAAGCACCATCTCAGTTTTCTATTTTTATCTGTGTGTGTACTCAGTGGGAACACATTGTGAAGGAAATGGAGAATTATGAATTGATAAAGGCAAACTATTGACATTTGCTTCTTTTCCTGGACAAATTAATGAATAAATAGGAACCTAATGCAGAAATTATGATTCAGGTTTGTTTTTTTTTTTTGAGACAGAGTCTCAGTATGTCGCCCTTGGTAGAGTGCCATGGCATCACAGCTCACAGCAACCTCCAACTCCTGGGCTTAAGCAATTCTCTTGCCTCAGCCTCCCGAGTAGCTGGGACTACAGGCACCTGCCACAACGCCCGGCTATTTTTGGTTGCAGTTGTCATTGTTCGCTGGCTGGCCCGGGCCGGGTTTGAACCCACCAACTTTGGTGTATGTGTCTGGTGTCATAACCACTATGCTACAGGCGATGAGCCGATTCAGAGTTTTTAAAAAATTCATTTATTTTCTAAGCAAGGTAAGAGGATATCTTGTTGTAGATTTGCATTTTACTGATGATTAGTGATATTGAGCATTTCTTCATATACCTGTTGACCATTTATATGTCTTCTTTTGAGAAGTATCTAGTCACATCATTTGCCTACTTTTTAATGAGATTACTTGTATTGGGGGGTGTTATTTGTTTTGTTTGTTTGTTTGTTTGTTTTAAGACAGAGTCTGACTCTGTTGCCCTGGGTAGAATGCTGTGGCGTCATAGCTCACAGAAACCTCAAATGCTTGCCCCAGCCTCCCAAGTTAGCTGGGACTACAGGTGTCTGCCACAACACCTGGGCTAATTTTTTAATGTTTAGTAGAGAAGGGGTATCACTCTCGCTCTTCCTCAGGCTGGTCTCAAATTCCCGAGTTCAGGCAGTCTACCTGTCTCAGCCTCCCAGAGTGCTAGGATTACAGGCTTGAGCCACCGCGCCTAGCTTGTTTGTTTCTTTTCTTTTTTTTTGAGACAGAGTTTCACTATGTCGCCCTCGGTAGAGTGCTGTGGTGTCACAGTCTACAGCAATCTCAAACTCTTGGGCTTAAGTGATTCTCTTGCCTCAGCCTCCCAAATAGCTGGGACCACAGGCACCTGCCACAAAGCCCAGCTATTTTTTTTGTTGTTATTGTTATCATTGTTGTTTAGCTGGCCCAGTCTGGGTTCAAAGCTGCCAGCCTCGGTGTATGCGGCTGGCGCTGTAACCACTGTGCTACGGGCACCTAACAATGTTAATCTTTTGATCCATGAACATGGGATGTCTTTCCATTTGTTTGTGTCCTCTTTGATTTCTTTCATCAGTGTTCAGTAGTTGTCCTTGTAGAGGTCTTTCACCTCCTTGGTTACATTTATTCCTAAGGTTTTTTTGTTTTTGTTTTTGTTTTTTGGTAGCTATTATGAATGGGATTGCTTTCTTAATTTATTTCTCAGCTGGTTCATTATTGGTATTTATAGATGATACTGACTTTTGTGCCCTGCAATTTTACTTAATTTGTTTATCGGTTTTGGATGGAGTCTTTAGGTTTTTTCTTTTTCTTTTTTTTTTTTTTGGTTGAAGCCGTCATTGTTTGGCGGGCCTGGGCTGGATTCGAACCCGCCAGCTCAGGTGTACGTGGCTTGCGCCTTAGCCCGTTGAGCCACAGGTGCTGAGCCAGGTTTTTTCTAGATATAAAATCATGTCATCCGGAAGGGCAACAATTTGACTTCCCCTTTTCCAATTTGGATTCCTTTTATTTCTTTCTCTTACCTGATTGCTCTGGCTAACAGGGGTGTCCAACCTTTTGGCTTCTCTATACCATATTAAAAGAAGAGTTGCCTTGGGCTACACATTAAATACACAAACACCAATGAAAACTTATTAGCAAAACAATGGTCTGTGCATAATTATTGTGATGTACACCACCACTGATAAGCAAGACTCCTCACATAATCCACTGCAGGTTGGACACACCTGGGAGACTTCTGGTAGTATGTTGAATAGGAATGGTGAAGTAGGCATCCTTGTCTTGTTCCAGTTCTTAGAGGAAAGGCTTTCAGTTTTTTTCAATTCAGTATGATGATAGCTGTGGGTCTGTCATGTATAGCTTTTATTACATTGAGGTATATTCCTTGTATGCCTAGTTTGAAGAGAGTTTTTACCATGAAGGTTGCTGAATTTTATCAAATGCTTTTTCTGCATCTATTGAGATGATCATATGGGTTTTGTCCCTCATTCTGCTGACGTAATGTATCATGTTTATTGATTTGTGTCTGTTGAAACATCTTTGCATCCCTGGGATATCTCACTTCATCATGGCGTATTATCTTTTTGATGTGCTATTGGACTCAATTTGCCAAAATGTTATTGGCATTTTTGCATCTATGTTCATCAAGGATATTGGCCTGTAGTTTTTTAGTTGTTGTTGCATCTTTGTCTGGTTTTGGTATTACAATAATGCTGACCTTGTAGAATGAGCTTCTTCTTGCTTCTTCTTCAATTTTTTTGAACAGTTTAAGAAAAATTGGTGTTGATCCTTCTTTGAATTTTGGTAGAATTTAGAAGTGAAGCTTTCGAACCTTGGGCTTTTCTTTTGGGGGACACATTTTATCATTGATTTGATCACATTACTTGTTATCAGTTTGCTCAAGTTTTCTATTTCTTTTTTTTTTTTTTTTTTTTTTTTGAGGCAGAACCTCAAGCTGTCACCCTGGATAGAGGGCCATGGCATCACAGCTCACAGCAACCTCCAATTCCTGGGCTCAAGCGAGTCTCTTGCCTCCGTCTCCCAAGTAGCTGGGACCACAGGCACCTGCCACAACGCCCGGCCATTTTTTGGGTTGCAGCCGTCATTATTGTTTGGCGGGCCCGGGCTGGATTCGAACCCACCAGCTCAGGTGTATGTGGCTGGCGCCTTAGCTCGCTGAGCCACAGGCGCCGAGCCAAGTTTTCTATTTCTTCATGATTCAATCTTAGCAAGTCGTATGTGCCCAGGAATTTATCCATTTCCTCTAGGATTTCCTGTTTGTTAGTGTATAAGTTTCCTAATAATTTCTGACAATCTTTTGTATTTCTGTGCTATCAGTTGTGATGTCTCCTTTTCCATTTCTGATTTTATTTTATTTTATTGTGTAAAAAGATGTATTGAAATTTATCAATAACAAACAGTCATAAAACTCAACGTTTGGCTCTTCTGAGGGGCAGGAGAAAAACCAGTGCAGATGTTCTTTTATACAGATGAAACATGGGTTAGGAAATAACACATCACTTCTAAAGCAATCCAGAAGAGGGACATGAAAACAAACCTGTACATTCACTAGGATTTTAAAGTCATTTCAGATTTCCACTAGGTAAGAAAATACAACTTTGTCTTAGTTTTTCCATTCTCAGGTATATGAAAAAAAAAAAAAAACCCAGCTGACATGCAGCCATCATTTCTGATTTCATTTATTTGGATCTTCTCTCTTTTGGGGGGTTTGACTAGGTAGTGGTTTATTGATTTCTGTGTATCTTTTTAAAAAAGCAACTTTTGTTGGCTGGCCGTGGTTGCTCGCATCTGTAATTCTAGCACTTCTGGGAGGTGGAGGCAGCCTGAGCTCACAGGTTCAAGACCAGCCTGAGCCAGAGCGAGACCCCCCCACCTCTCCACCCCCAACCCCCATCTCTAAAAATAGCTGGGCATTGTGGTGGGCACCTATAGTCCCAGCTACTCGAGAGGCTGAGGCAAGAGAATCGCTTAAGCCCTAGAGTTCGAGGTTGCTGTGAGCTGTGACGCCATGGCAGTCTACCAAGTGTAGACAAAGTGAGACTCCGTCTCAAAACAAAACAAAACAAAAAAAATTTGTTTCATCAGTCCTTTATATATTATATATATAATTTTCTTTTAGACTCTATTTCTTTTAGCTCTACTTTGATCTTCATTATTTCTTTCCCCCTAATTTTGGGTTTGATTTGTTCTTGCTTTTCTAGTTCCTTGGGGTGCATCTTTAGACTGTTTATTTCAAATATATTTTTTTGATGGAAGTGTTTATTGCTATAAACTTCACTCTTAGCACTGCTTTCGCTGTGTTCCATAGATTTTGGTATGTTGTGTTTCAATTCCACTTATTTTAAGAAATTTTTTGAGCTCGGCGCCTGTGGCTCAACGGGCTAAGGCGCCAGTCACGTACACCTGAGTTGGCAGGTTTGAATCCAGCCCGGGCCGCCAATCAACAATGACGGCTGCAACCAAAAAATGGCTGGGCGGTGTGGCGGGCACCTGTAGTCCCAGCTACTTGGGAGGCAGAGGCAGGAGACTCGCTTGAGCCCAGGAATTGGAGGTTGCTGTGAGCTGTGATGCCACATCACTCTATCCAGGGTGACAGCTTGAGGCTCTGTCTCAAAAAAAAAAAAAAAAAAAAAGAAGAAGAAATTTTTTGGTGAGATGATGACAATGATCTTTCATGACTGTCCTGAAATAAACAGAATACTAAAATGCTTAAGAAAAATGAGAAGAGGGATGGCGCCTGTAGCTCACTGGGCAAAGCGCCCACCCCATATACCGAGGGTGGCGGGTTCAAACCCAACCCCAGCGAACTGTAACAAAAAACAGCCAGGTGTTGTGGTGGGCGCCTGTAGTCCCAGCTACTCGGGAGGCTGAGGCAAGAGAATCGCCTAAACCTAGGAGTTGGAGGTTGCTGTGAGCTGTGTGACCCCACAGCACTCTACTCAGGGCAAAATTTTTGATTTTTCTTGTGATATTTTACATTCCTATATTGTTAAATCCATTGAGTTTTACTTTGTGATTTGTGTTTGTTTTCTTTCTTTCTTTTTTTTTTTTGTAGAGACAAAGTCTCACTTTATCGCCCTCGGTAGAGTGCCGTGACGTCACACAGCTGACAGCAACCTCCAACTCCTGGGTTTAGGTGATTCTCTTGCCTCAGCCTCCCAAGTAGCTGGGACTACCAGCGCCCGCCACAACGCCCGGCTATTTTTCTGTTTTGTAGTTCGGCCGAGGCCGGGTTTGAACCCTCCACCTTCGGTATATGGGGCCGGCGCCCCACACGATGAGCCACGGGCGCCACCCTGTTTTTTTTCTTTTTAATTAAGAGACAAACTCTCACTGTGTCACCCAGGCTGAAATGCAGTGGTACAATATTAGCTCACAACAACCTCGAACTCCTGGACGCAAGCAATCCTCCTGCCTCAGTCTCCCAAGTCGCTGGGATTACAGGCTCCATCCAACATGCTGGCTCATTTTTTTTTTTTTTTTTTTTGTCAGTTTTTGGCCGGGGCTGGGTTTGAACCTGCCACCTCCGGCATATGGGGCCGGCGCCCCACTCCTTTGAGCCACAGGCTCCACCCTCATCTTTTAAATTTTAGTTAATAGCCCAGTAATAACAAAAATACACCCTACATGTTTATAACACCTCACTGTTTGCATACACTATTTTAAGTCTTTGCAGAGGAACAGTTTAGTACCAGATTCATTTGCAAATAAGTTATTTTACATAACTTTACATTCTTTATGTAACTTTTTTTGAAGCTTATAGAGTTCTTTCTCAGCAAGCTATGTTTGTATCCATATGGAATTGACTAAGCGTATGAAACAAACAAAATAAAATGGAAAACTACGGAGGAGTCCTTAAAGGTCATATTATATGCTTATATTGGGTGACATTTAAAGAGATCAATGACATTATTGAGAAGTAAGGAGAATTACAATGCATCAAATAAAGAACATGCCACTTATGTAAAATTAAACATATATAGGCATCTAAAAATGTGTGTAGAGTTCTTACCAAAATTCTGTCAGTGCTTATTCTGGGTCCTGATACTTCAGGTGATTTATGTGTTCTGTACGCTTTTCTGATTTGTTAAAGTATTTTACAATAAGGATGTCTCATTTGTACTAAAACAACCAAATTACTTTTTAAAGCATGAACAAATGTTTCTCTACCTACAGAGGTACAATAGTATTTAACTATATGTTTTTCTGGTCTTTAATTAAATGTTTATACAGAGAGAAACATGAATAACATTTTCCTTAGCATTTAAACAATTTCCAAGAGCTATTTATATTTCTGTACACTCGAGAGCACATGTAATGTGAATAAGATGGAGTCAGTCAGGCTAGGGCCAAGACCACATAGCTGGTCTGGTGGCTTTAGGTCCTGCAGTGACCTTTACTTCAGGTCTCCCACTCTTGTTTTGTAAATTCAGTTTTCACCTGAAGATGTATATTTGAGTAGTTTAGGGCGATTGATTTGGGAGATTAACTTTTTTTCTTTTTTTTGAGACAGAGCCTCAAGCTGTCACCCTGGATAGAGTGCTGTGGCATCACAGCTCAGCAACCTCCAATTCCTGGGCTGAAACGAGTGTCCTGCCTCTGCCTCCCAAGTAGCTGGGACTACAGGCGCCCGCCACAACGCCCAGCCATTTTTTGGTTGCAGCCGTCATTGTTGTTTGGCGGGTCCGGGCTGGATTCAAACCCTCTGGCTCAGGTGTACATGGCTGGCGCCTTAGCCCATTGAGCCACAGGCACCGAGCCTGCAGCCGTCGTTGTTTGGTGGGCCCGGGCTGGATTCGAACCCAGCAACTCAGGTGTACGTGGCTGGCGCCTTAGCCACTTGAGCCACAGGCAGATTAACTTTTGAATTAGAGATATTGTTTTTGGGTCATGGGTTATGTCAATTATTGTTTATTATGGCTCGTGGGTCATGGCAATTACTGCTGTTTAAGATAAGTGTTAATTGCTGTTGTTTAAGATAAATGTTAATTACTGTTGTTTAAGATAAGGGTTAGTATGGTTCTTGCTTTTAACTTTTATGTATAGAACTGTGATTTTGGAAATGGAAGAATAGAACAGTCTTGGAGAGGCTATTCTCACTGTTATCTAGAATTTCTGGCCTTCTGACAAAGTTTGGTGGACCTATCCCCATCTCTGCATGTTGGCTGGCAGTGCAGGCAGCCAGACCCTCTTTGTCTGGTAACACACATATATTAAGAAATATATGTTCTTGCTGTGGACTTGACCATAAAAAAAAACTTCCCACTAGGTTTTCTATCTGCTACTTTGCTAGCACTCAGCCTATTAGGGACATTTTATTAACCCTTTATTGGACCTTTGTTTTCCCTCCATTGAATGTGTGTGAGCACTGTCTAACTGGAAATGCAAAACAAGCAACTGTGATTGTCTGGAAGATTTTAGGGTAGACACAGTGCATACCTGGATCTCTTGTGCCTCCCAGAAGAGATTTGTCCAGGTAAATCTCACTGTAACTCTTCTGAATAGTTAATAACTAGGTGGTCTGTGGAGCTAAGGGAGGCTTTTCATATGATCATCTCTGGAGATGTAAACTTTATGTTATTATGTAGGGCTGACAGGACAACCTTGGATTGAGGATCTGTTCTATTAAAAAGGGCTGTCTTGAAGGAAACTCTTCAGTGACTCCAGCCTTTGAGATGCTAAGGCTACCTTTGATGGACAGCAGAAGGAGAATAGCATATGAAATTCCTTGAATAAAAATTTATTAATTTTGCCTAATGCCATAATAAAAGAAACTTTTTATACCAAAAAAAAAAAAAAAAAAAAGATCGAGAGAGAGATATTTTCTTTTTTTTTTCTTAAGAAATGTATTTTCTAAGAAACTTGGGCTTGCTAAATATTAGTGAAATTCGTAGTGGATAAAAATTCCTGGTGAAAAAAACTCTTGGCCAGGAATGGTGGTGCCTATTGTCCTAGCTGCTCTGGAGGCTGAGGCAGGAGGATCTTTGAGTCCAGGAGTTTGAGGTCACAGTGAGCCCTGATGAAGCCACTGCACTTTAACTCACCCAGGGCCCGGGGCAATGGAATGAGACTTTATCTTAAAAAAAACAAAACAACAAAACAAAACTCTTAGGTGAGCTATTCTAATCTGCAGACTTTCCTACTGCATAACTTTCTGGATGATGTCATAAAAACTTCTTCCTGCATCTGGGACTTTAGCCAGCGGCTACATGTGGGAGCTTCCCGTTTTTGTTCTAAGTGAGTGATGTTTACTGGAAATGGAGGTCCACTAAGATCTCAGTTCAGATAGCTTTGTAGTAGCAGGAAGAATGATTGTGAGATGGAGTTGGCCAAAACCCTTTACTTTCTCCTTTGTCACTATCTTGTTTTGATAGTTTGACTTATTTCTTAGGTTTGTTTTGATATTACTTCTTGTGAGGAATTTAGGAGGAAAAACCTGGGCTGTCTTATTTCTCTTCCATCTACTTTTCTTCTCCCTACCAAGACCGCCAAGTTAGACCCTTTCTCCCTGTCTCTCCTCATGCATCTGCGCCCTCACACACCCACTACAGAGAGTAGATGGAAACAGCCAAGAACCCATAGACAGGCTAGCTGGCAGTACACTGCTCTGTTCTCTTGAATTTGGATAAAATTTACAACAATACTTAGGTGAGAGCAAAACAGCCAAAGGGGGCCCAAGTTTCACAGCAGCCTAAGGCAAAGCAAAGGGGGAAAACCTACATTTCATATCTCTCTGCTCAGGATCTCTGAGTTAAAACTCATAAACGTTAACATGCTTTTGGAACTATGCATAAGAGCAACTTAGAGAGTTCCAGGCAAGGGAATCCCATGTAACAAAAGTTGATTATATTAAGAAATTGTTTCATGTTAAAGATCAGGTAAGTAAAATTAAAGATAAAGCACCAAATATACTAAATTCTTCCAACTTTGTGAATCTCCTTGGTTGTGGTTTTGTGATCTCAGAAGTACCTACACACAAAGTTTCAAGATGGTGGGGCACCATGGCTCACACCTGTAATTCTAGCTCTCTGGGAGGCTGAGGTAGGAGGATCGCTTGAGCTCAAGACCAGCCTGAGCAAGAGCAAGATGCCGTCTCTACCAAAAATAGAAAAACTAGCTGGATGTTGTGATGGGCACCTATAGTCTCAGTTATTGGGAGGCTGAGGCGAGAAGATTACTTGAGTTCAAGAGTTTGAGTTTGCTCACAACCATGATATAATAAAAAAAAGCAAAAAAAAAAAAAAAAAAAAGAGTTTGAGTTTGCTGTGAGCTATGATAATGCCACAGTACTCTACCCAGGACAACAGAGTGAAACTCTATCTCAAAGAAAAAAAAATTTCAAGATGAAAAATTCTCAACTTCAAATAATTGAAAATTTAAAGACTATTGTAGATCTCAAAAATAATTGAAAATTTAAAGACTATTTTAAAGACACTGGACATTAAAGGGGAGGGAGGGAACTTGCTGCAAAATCAAATGAGGATATGGTAGCACAACTCCTGAAAGGAATCTCTCTTCAAATATCTTCCTATCATCTAATTGACATTACCTCCATTGGAATTCACATAGGACACAGTTATGATTATCAGGAAGGCCAAAGTTCCAAATAAATTTAAGTTATTCTGCAACTCCAAGATTAGTTTATATTATGGATGTCATTTGTATGTTCCATTCTTTTTAGTAAGGACTAAGGGATAACATCAAGTAAAAGGTAGGACCTGCAGCGTGGGGCCCCTGTCAGTGAGAGCCATGGGAAAAACAGAACTTTTCAATTCTCTTTCGGTTTTGAGTTTCAGGGCTCCTCACCTTACTCATTTCCACAAGAGCAGAGAAGGGGATCATCTTTGGTAAGGGACGATGGAAGCCCAAGGTTGAATAGTAGAATATAATGTGAAAGACCCCAGAGCTTCTCCAAGTGATCTCAAGCCACCAGTTTTGAGGAATGACATCTTAGGATCCTGAGGAGACGTTGTTGTGGGATTACCAACCATTGGCAGTGATAATGGGGGCATTACAGAAAATCAGAGAGATACCAGGAGACTGGTGACAGTAGAATATTCCAATTTCCAGAAAGAGAAAGAAGAGAGAGCCAGAAAAATTGTAGATAATTATCTGCAACCTCAGTTTCCGACGAGACTCTGGAAGGGTAAGTTATTCTAGGAGCAGTTTCAGGCACTAGGGGAAGAAGTAATAAGATAAAGATCCAGCTGAGTTCACTAAGAACAAGCCAGAGCTGATTCGTCTCCTCTTTGCTGGAGTTACAAACCCAGGGGCTCAGCAAATGCCTGTTATCAGTTAGACCAGCCAGCGGTTCTCAACCTGTGGGTCGTGACCCACAGAAACTGTATTGAAGGGCCGCGGCATTAGGAAGGTTGAGAACCACTGAATTAGACCTTGAATGCAATTTTTCATGATATTCTTTTGGAAAAGATGTAGAAATTTTAACTATATTTTGTCACACTGGGTGAATTAGTAACCAGTTGATTGTATGAACAGGATTGACTATCAAGCTGATATCAAACTGTAAGGAAGCATATGGTGAGCCCCAGGCCTGTGCCCTTCCTCTGTCCCTCGTAAATGCTTTCAGAATAAATATACAGAAGGTGTAGTCATCAAATTTATAGGTAACTTGAAGTTGGAGCTATGTTAAGTACTTGGATAACATAACGAAAATCAATTAGGTTGAATCTAAAAGGATGAAATTTAAAAGTGATTAATATGAGGTCTAAGGAATTAAATACTCCAGTAAAAATAGATTATATAGTACTTGCTTTAGTAGTGGCTAAAAGCCTTAGCCCAAATTCAATCAGAAGCATAGTGTGTTTGCCAGAAAAACAAACTAAGATTTTAGACTGTATCCACGCGGTGGTAAATGTTTAACAACTGGCTCTCTGGGGTGGGGATTGGGACTTGATTTATAGCACTTGCCAGTCTTGGCGCTGTAAATCCTCCCACTACGGCCAATTTCAAGGCACCCACTTGATGTCACTGAACTCAGAGTTTGGAAGGGACATGCACTAACGCCATTATGTGGTATTTCCACCACACAAATGGAAGAGATGTGAATAAACTCAAGGAAAGAGACAATAATAAAAGGTAGCAAAATCATTAGGAAGTGATGAGTTTTAAGCATTACTGTTTTTATTTTATTTTATTTCATTTTTGTGAGACAGAATCTTACTCTCTCACCCCTGAGTAGAATGCAGTGGTGTTGTCATAGTTCACTGCAACCTCAAACTCCTGTCCTCGAGCAATCCTCGTGCCTCAGCCTCTCAGAGTGCTAGAATTATAGGCGTGCACCCCTGCACCAGGCCCATTGCTTTTAATATAGTATATTTAATTATAAACTTAAGTAGTTTAACTTTTTTATTTATTTATTTATTTTTATTTTTGAGACAGAGCCTCAAACTGTCACCCTGGATAGAGTGCTGTGACATCACAGCTCACAGCAACCTCCAATTCCTGGTCTCAAACGAGTCTCTTGCTTCCGCCTCCCAAGTAGCTGAGACTACAGGCGCCCACCACAACGCCCGGCCATTTTTTGGTTGCAGCCGTCATTGTTGTTTGGCGGGCCCGGGCTGGATTCGAACCTGCCAGCTCAGGTTTACATGGCTGGCGCCTTAGCCGCTTGAGCCACAGGCGCCGAGCCAGTAGTTTAACTTTTAATTAGGACTACATTTAACAACAGGTTTAAGAAATTCTTGAAAACTTAACCAACAGTTCTTGCAAGTTTGCGTGCCTATAATCCTAGCACTTTAGGAGGACAAGGTAGAAAGATTGCTTGACGCAGGGGTTTGAGACCAGCCTGAGCTAGAAGAAGACCCCATCTCCACAAATAAATAGAAAATCAGGCAAAAGTGGTGGTACAGGCCTAAGTCCCAGCTTTTCAGGAGGCTGAGGCAGAAGAATTGATTGAGCCTAGACAGGAGTGGGGCACCTTTCACCTTAAGTCCACATGTGGCCTTCTGGGTGAATAGCATGGCCTTTTGACTGAATCCAAATTTTACAGAACAAAACATCTTCTTATTTTTATTAATATATTTTGTTTTTGTCATTAATACTTTTATTTTATTTTTATAATGCCAAAGAATAAAATAGGTTTCAATGAAATAATCCTCTCAGATTGACCAGTATAATCATAATAAACATAAGGGCTAAATTGACAGCTGTTACACCTGTGATTTAGTTCTAGCTGCCGCCACCTTACTGGTGCCACTACCGCATAAGACTGGTTGACAAGAATTTATGAAGATTGAGTTTTCCAGTCTGTTATCAGTTTTTCACAACAGCACACTGTGTTTCTAGTTGAAGTGGAATTTGTGAATAATTGTGCAGCTCTATGGTATTTTTTAATTCTTTTTTTTTTTTCTTGAAGGCCTGGGCTGGGTTTGAAACCGCCACCTTCCACATATGGGGCCGGCGCCCTACCCCTTTGAGCCACAGGAGCCATCTAGTATTTTTTAATTCTATCTGCTTTACAGCCCGTCATGTCAAAGAAGACCAAGAAAACACTGAAGGAAGAAAACAAATTTTTAAAAGAGGTTGGGAATTGCAATATTATCTTGTTTCTGCTACAGATAAGATGAGACAGGAAGACATGAAGGGTTTATTGCACAAATTTAAAAGAGTAGTAACAGATCTGGATACTGTCATTTCTTTTCACTGTATCTTGCATCAACAAAATCTCTGTGCTACAGCTACTATTTTAGGTGACATTTTGCAACAAGTTGTAAGTATTATTAACTATATAAAAATGTAACATGACATCATCAATTTCAGAACATGCTGAAGTCCAGCCATGAGATATTTATTCAGCATGGATTTGCCATATCATTCTAAAGTGTGTTGGCTACCGAAGGGACAGGTGTTAACCAAAAAAAAAATTTTCTTTTTTCTTTAAAGAGACAGAACTAGAACGTTTTTTCTTTCTTATCGCCCTCGGCAGAGTGCCGGAGCATCACACAGCTCACAGCAACCTCCAACTCCTGGACTTAGGAGATTCTCTAGCTGGGACTACATGCACCCCCCACAACACCCGGCTATTTTTTTGTTGCAGTTTGGCTGGGGTTGGGTTTGAACCCACCAGCCTTGGTATATGGAGCCAGTGCCCCACCCACTGAGCCACAGGTGCCGCCCCCCAAATTTTATCTTGGTGAGAACAGATAGCTAAATTTTATGAAGAATAGAATCAGCAATACGAATTATTGAAATATTTCCATAGGAATGCAGCATTCTGTGTGATAGCATGTCAAATCAAAGCTACTTGAATATTCCTTTGCAAGGTAAAACAAAGTCTATATAAACTATATGGCAAAAAATCCAAGCATTTTTTAAAAAGCTATCTTTTCCCAAAGCACTTCTTTTTCAAAAAGAAATTTCAGATGACCATTTTCTCCAGTTAGCAAGGGTCCTTGATGAGCAGAATGATAAATGTGAATCATTTGATAGCAGCTGTTATAGACCTATTAATTGGAGAATACAATGAAAGGTTCACTGACTTTGAGAATCATGACATCATGCTCAAATTAGCAATTCAGCATCACCTAGTTGATATCCCCAAGGAACTACAGAAAGACTGATTGAGCTCTCAGCAGATGACATTTTAAAGTCATTGGCTAATGTTAAGAAAGGTCCAATTGAAATATGGAAAAATTCAGTATATTACCCATGACTTTGGCAATATGGCTGAAAATACCTTCTTGCTTTTTAACCACTTATTGCTGCAAATCTACATTCTTCTACCCAACCCAAATGAAGATGCCCTTAAGGTCACAAATAACTGATACCCATCTAGAGATCAACTGAAACTGTGGACTCCAGGCTGTAACCAAATATTTAAATGCTTTCCAACAAATTGCAGACAAAACAAAGTTATTAAAAGGTTCATTAATTAAAAAATTAACAAATGGTTTTCTTTTTTGAAATTAAGTACAGAGTAGTTATATTTTTACAAAATAATGTGTATTTTAGGTATATGTGATTAAAGTTTTTTTGTTTTTGTTTTTTTCAGTTTTTGGCCAGGGCCAGGTTTGAACCCACCACTTCTGGTATAGGGGGCCAGCGCCCTACTCCTTGAGCCATAGGTGCTGCCCAAAGTTTCCTTTCTTTTTGAGACAGAGTCTCACTATGTCACCCTCAGTAGAGTACTGTAGCATCACAGCTCACGGCAACCTCCAGCTCTTGGGTTTAGGCGATTCTCTTGCCTCACCCTCCCGAGCACCTGGGACTATAGGCACCCGCCACAACACTCGGCTATTTTTTGTTGCAGTTTGGCCCAGGGCAAGATTCGAACCCACCACCCTTGGTATATGGGGCCAATGCCCTACTCACTGAGCCATAGGCGCCGCCCCTGATTAAAGTTTCTTAAATACAGCCTTATTTGATTACAGCTCAATTACAGCCTTCCGACATGAAAAGCTTCCCACCTGTGGCCAAGGAGGTTGCAGTAAGTTATGATGACGCCACTGCTCTTTAGACAGGGCAATAGAGTGAGACGCTGTCACAAACAAACAAACAAAAATTTTATTAAGGACAATTTCAAACATTGAAAAGTAGAAAGAAGGCCAGCCTAGTAACCCACACCTGGGTTGGGTAGTCTCAGCTACTTGGAGGCTGAAGCTGATAAATCTCTTGACTCAGAAATTTGAGTCCAGCTTGGGCAACCCCCCATCTCTAAAAGAAAAGTAGAAAGCGTAATATAATGAATACATCATCAAATTTCCACAAGCATCAATTTTATGTCTAATCTTATATCATTTATCTTCCCACTCGCTTACCACACCTCTACCCTGTATTATTATGAAATGAACCCCTGACATCTTATATTGAGTTCATAAATACTTTAGTATGTAACTTTAAAACATAAGAAAAAATAGGCTCGGCGCCTGTATCTCGGCAGCTAGGGCGCCAGCCACATACACCGTAGCTGGCGGGTTCAAATCCAGCCCAGGCCTGTCAAACAACAATGGCAACTACAACCAAAAAATAGCCAGGCTTTGTGGCAGTCGCCTGTCGTCCCAGCTACTTGGGAGGCTGAGGCAAGAGAATCGCTTAAGCCCAAGAGTTGGAGGTTACTGTGAGCTGTAATGCCACAGCACTCTACGAGGGCGACAAATTAAGACTCTTGTCTCAAAAAAAAAAAAATTAAAAAGAAAAGAACACATAAGAACATTTTGAAAATATTCCTATAGCACCTTTATCACACTTAAGAAATTAATATCGGCTTGGTGCCTGTGGCTCAGCGGGCTAAGGTGCCACCCACGTACACCTGAGCTGGCGGGCTCGAATCCAGCCCAGGCCCACCAAACAACAATGATGGCTGCAACCAAAAAAAAAATGGCCCGGTGTTGTGGCGAGTGCCTGTAGTCCCAGCTACTTGGGAGGCGGAGGCAGGAGACCTGCTTGAGCCCAGGAATTGGAGGTTGCTGTGAGCTGTGATGCCATAGCACTCTATCCAGGGTGACAGCTTGAGGCTCTGTCTCAAAAAAAAGAAAAAAAAGGAAATTAATATCAATTCCCTAGTATCATCCAATATCTAGTTAGTGTTTAAATTTTCCCATTTGTCTCATAAATTTTTTTATTTGGATTTGCTCAAATCAAGATCTAACTAAGCTCCATAGATTGCAATGACCTAAAAGCCTTACATATCTTTTAGGCTATCTGTTTCCCTTTCATTATTTTTGCCCCTTATAATTTATTTGTTCAAGGTGCTGTTCATTTGTTCTGTATAATTTCCCAGTCTGGAGTTTTTTTTCTTTTTTTTTGAGACAGAGTCTCACTATGTCACCCTTGGTAGAGCATCACAGCTCACAGCAACCTCAAACCCGTGGGCTGAAGCGATTCTCTTATCTCAGCCTCCCAAGTACCTGTGACTACAGGTGCCTGCCACAAATTCCAGCTATTTTTTGGTTGTGGTTGTTATTGCTGTCTGTTTGGTAGGCCTGGGCCGGGTTCAAACCTGACAGCCCCGGTGTATGTGGCCAGTTCCCTAGCTGCTGAGCTACAGGTGCCAAGCCAGTCTGGATTTTTATTACTGCATTTTAACATGGTGTATTTCAAAAGTTCTGCTCTCCCCTGCATTTCCTATGCTCAGATTTGTGTTTGATTCTCTGGGAAGGAGTATTTCACAGGTAGTACTGGGTATTCCTTATTAGGAAGCAAATAATGTCTGGCTCTTTTTTTGTAATGTCAGTATCCAATGATGAGATGAATCTAGATCTCTTAATTCACTAGAAGTTTCTCTGTTTTTGAGACAAGAGTCCCACTTTGTCGCCTTTGGTAGAGTGCCATGGTGTCATTGCTCACAGCAACCTCAAACTCTTGGGCTCAAGTTATCCTCTTAGCCTCAGCCTTCTGAGTAGCTGAAACTACCAGCACCTGCCACAATGCCTGGCTAATTTTTTCTATTTTTAGTAAAAACAGGTCTTGCTTTGCTCAGGCTGGTCTTGAACTCCTGAGCTCAGGCTATCCACCTGCCTTGGCCTCCCAGAGTGCTAAGATTACAGGTGTGAGCCACCATGTCTGGCCTCACTAGGAATTTCAAATGGTGATGTTCTTGTTCTATCATTTCTTCTTCAGTTATTAGCTGGAATACTTCTAGAAAGAGAAATATCTAACCATCAATGATTCGGTTACCTTGAAGTACAGATTGTACAGAAAATGTAAGATAAATGCTTCATTATTTACTAATTTCAAGACAATGAGTTAGTTCTCTAGCATCTGCTGCCAAAGATGGTTGACCAATGAGATGTTTTAAGTACTATTATGATCTCATAGATTCCAAAATACTTGATACAGTTCAATGCATTGTCATTACTATTCTTTTTTTTTGGCTAGGTTTTTTTTAATTTTTAATTAATTACTTTATTTATTTTTTTGAGACAGAGCCTCAAGCTGTCACCCTGGATAGAGTGCCATGGCATTATAGCTCACAGCAACCTCCAATTCCTGGGCTCAAGCGAGTCTCCTGCCTCTGCCTCCCAAGTAGCTGGGACTATAGGCGCCTGCCACAACGCCCGGCCATTTTTTGGTTGCAGCTGTCGTTGTTGTTTGGTGGGCCCAGGCTGGATCTGAACCTGCCAGGTCAGGTGTACGTGGCTTGTGCCCTAGCCCATTGAGCCACAGGTGCCGAGCCTTTACTATTCTTTTTTTTGTAGAGACAGAGTCTCACTTTATCGCCCTGAGTAGAGTGCTGTTGCGTCACACAGCTCACAGCAACCTCCAACTCCTGGGCTTAGGCGATTCTCTTGCCTCAGCCTCCCGAGTAGCTGGGTCTACAGGCGCCCACCACAACGTCCGGCTATTTTTCTGTTTTGCAGTTCGGCCGAGGCTGGGTTTGAACCCGCCACCTTTGGTATATGGGGCCGGCGCCCTACTTGATGAGCCACAGGCACCGCCCATTGTCATTACTATTCTGATTTATATTTAACTTGCGCCATCTTTGAACAATGGAAGTTTGTCTAGGTTTGTTTGCAGGTCTTCTTGACATGATCAAAGTAATTTCATTGATTTCTAATATGACAAGATTTCTTATATTCCAGATTTGGTGCACGTATTTTCTGCCCCCGATTAGGAATCAGCTATTTATCCAAAAAGTCTTGGTTCCTTTTAATAGGAAATGAAGTTTAGACATCACACACTGGGTTCTAGGGTTGTCAGGCTACTGGGTTGATCAGAGTTTCTAGGCCTTTCCAATAGAAAGAGTTAGGAAATTCTTCCTTAAATATACGTCATGAATTCATGCGATATTTCCAAATAAGACTACAAAATGTCTTCTGAGCCTCACCAGTCTCACATTTTTATTTTCTTTCTACCTTATCATATTTTCTTTCTACCTTATCAAAACTCCCAGATCTCAAAAACATCAATAAAATCAGTTATTTGCTGTACTTCAGGATAAACGTACCACAGTTTTAGAATAACTGTTCTAACTCTACCACCAATAATATGATTACTGAAATTCATTTAAGGTTGTTCCTTTGTTCTTTTTGGTTTCAGGGCATATTATAATACCGAAAATCAAATTAAAGTCACTTGAATGAGTTCCTTCCTTTGTGGTTATTCCACCAACTCAGAGTATACTTTGAGTTCATTTGTTCCATTTTGATTTTGCTTTGTAGAGATTGCTTTTAAATTTATTTTTAAAAATTTATTTTGTAATTATGTAAAATGTTCACAAAGTTCCAAAGGCAACTTTCCAGATGTATTCACAGGACTATGGAATCTATACCAGTCCCTCTGCCCTGTCTCCTCCCTAAATTCTTTAAAAATAAGGTTTTATGACTTCTTTCATTTTGAAAAATAAGCAAATATTTTCACATATTGAAGACTCATAACCATGTTATACTGGCTTTGTTGTCAGTAACTGTATATTCTAAGGATCGCTTGGTATATTCCTCAATCTTTTTCACAGCTGTGTAGTACTCCATTGTGTGAACTGTATGTTGTGGTATTTGGTTATTTTTATTTTTTAAGACAGAGTCTCATTTTGCCACCCTCAGTAGATAGCTCACAACCACCTCAAACTCAGGCTCAAGCGATTCTCTTGCTTCGGCCTCCTGAGTAGCTGGAACTACAGGCACCTGCCACAACTCCCAGCTATTTTTAGAAACAAGGTCTCACTCTTGCTCAGCCTGGTCTCAGGCAATCTGCTTGCCTCAACCTCCCAGAATGCTGGGATTACAGGTGTGAGTCACCTTGTCCAGCCTCAATATTTGGATGTTAAACATTTTTACCCAAAACAAAAATTTAAGGAATTACGACTTTTGATATGGTCAGCTAGGATAAAATCCATGCCCCTCTCAACATTTGTCCTCAGGTCCTCTATCCCATTTACTCGGTTAGTGGCTCTGTTCTGTTTGTACAGTTTCTTTTTTCTTTTCTTTCTTTTTTTTTTTTTTGAGACAGAGCCTCAAGCTGTCACCCTGGATAGAGTGCTGTGGCATTACAGCTCACAGAAACCTCCAATTCCTGGGCTCAAGCCAGTCTCCTGCCTCTGCCTCCCAAGTAGCTGGGACCACAGGCCCCCGCCACAACGCCCGGCCATTTTTTGGTTGCAGCCACCATTGTTGGTTGGCGGGCCTGGGCTGGATTCGAACCCGCCAGCTCAGGTGTATGTGGCTGGCGCCTTAGCCCGTTGAGCCACTGGCGCCGAGCCTGTTTGTACAGTTTCTAATCCCTCTCTAACCTGAGCAAACTTTTCAAATAACTCCCAGGCATTTAAGATTAGGCCTTGTATGGTCTACCCGGTTAAAACCCTCTTTTATTATAAGGGACAATGCATGCTGAGGAATTTATTTCGAAATAATTTCAACAAAAGCTTTACCCCCCTAATGAGTCACATCCTGGATAACATGAGGCCTTGACCTCAAAGTGCACACATAGCAGGCTAGCACGAGAAGCTTTATTAAGCACCAGGCTTGAATTTAGTATCAAGTACCATGTTTTAGTACTATTTATAAAACAGACAAAACAACTAAAAACTCTGAATTTTTCTTGGGGTCTCATTGGAAAGAAACATCCTAAAATAACCAATAAATACCAATTATGGTAAATCATATGTATGTCTGAAGACGGGGGGTGGAGGCTGTGGCAGCAGTTTTACTTGCCTTTTAATATTAGTATTCCTCATGTAGGAAATACAAGTACCCTGCCCAGCAGCACCCACCACTCATCCCTTCATCTTCCTGGTACAGTCTTTATCCTGAAAAACAGACTCACACCATGGGATAAAGATGGGATTTTACTCTGGAGACCCGAGAGGGAAAGGAACTGCGTCAAAATTACAGGCTGAAAGTTACAATGTGAGAACCCCCCGTAATTTCTTTCTCTCTCGCTCACACACTCATGCGTCATCAGAACCCTGGAAGCTGCCCTGAAACCTGGAGAGCTATGGAGCTGGATTAGAAAAGGCCTGGGACAGGAGGGCTGGAGTGACCCCCTGAGCAGCCCAGGCCTTAGCTAGTGGGTCAGAAGGAAGCAGCACAGGAGCGGCTGGCAGGACCACGGCCATCGTGGCTGGGCTTCCTGGCATCTGTCTTAAAGGGAAGTGGTATTAGTTATTATCTGTTAACGCCTGACTTTCTCAAGAAAACCCCAGAATATTACCTCAGATGGAGATCTAACATGTGGAACTCTGAATTATGAAAAATAAATGTGGGCGTGATGATTTACAGTATGCAATTTACCACAACATTTTTTTTTTTTTTTTTTTTTTTTGCAGTTTTGGCCAGGGCCGGGCTTGAACCCACCACCCCTGGCATATGGGACCAGTGCCCTACTCCTTGAGCCGCAGGCACCACCTACCACAACATTTTTAAAGTCAAGGAATTTAGGCCTAGAAAAACGTAGTGCTTTGGGCCTCTATGCATTTGTGCTATGATCTTAGCTTGGAATTAATTCCTTTTCCATACATCACTTCATTCTAAGGAATTTCTTACTCATTTTTTAAGGCTCAGTGTTACTCCCTCCTCCATACTTCCATGAGACTTAGTATATATTTAATGGGACAATATTATGTTAAATTATAATTCTTTGTTTATTGCCTGTTTTCTTCTAGATCATGAGTTCTTTAGGGAGAAGAGCCTATCCTTCATACCTCAATGCCTAACATAAAAGATATTTGAGGTTTATTTATTTATTTTTTTTGAGACAGAGCCTCAAGCTATCACCCTGGATAGAGTGCCGTGGCATCACAGCTCACAGCAACCTCCAATTCCTGGGCTCAAGCCAGTCTCCTGCCTCCGCCTCCCAAGTAGCTGGGACTACAGGCACCCGCCACAGCGCCCAGCCATTTTTTGGTTGCAGCCGTCATTGTTGTTTGGCGGTCCCGGGCTGGATTTGAACCCGCCAGCTCAGGTGTACGTGGCTGGCGCCTTAGCCCGCTGAGCCACAGGCGCCGAGCTGATATTTGAGGTTTATAAAGTTGTCTCAGAGGTCAACTTATCCAGACTCTTTAAGCATTCAAAACTGAAGCCCAAAGGATTTCCATAAGTTTAGTAATTTCAACAAGTCTATACTGCGTATTTCTTATGTGCCTAGCTCTATGTAAGCTTTAGTGTATTTTAAATATAATTCAGAGTATACCTAATTTTCATTTGCCCAGAGATCAAAAGATAAACACCAGCATCTCCCAAATCCTCAAAGAAATATTAAATTATGTTCAGAATTGGTTTATAGCAATTTATTTTATTATTCTCTAAGGGAGAATCACCCAAGAATACTATCTGCAGAAAGTTAATGTTGCGGGGGGGGGGGCAGTAAGAGGGGGCAGTGGGAATGTCGAATGCCCAATGTAATTTAGGTTATATTAAGTGAAACAGTTTCATCTCTGAACTTTCAACATACTTGATAGTGATTAGTTAAATCTCTAAGAACAGCATCTAATACGCTGTGCCTCCTAAATCTATTTGACTAGCAAACGTTCCTCTTTTCTGTTGCTCCTATTAATAGACTCCAGAAATGGAGTCCTGAAGAATATAGAGCTGGTGGGTGCAAGTCTTAGAAAAATGCTCACCTGCTGGGTGAATGGTGACTCACACCTGTAATCCTAGTACTCAGGAAGGAGAAGGTGGGTAGACCTCTTGAGCTCAGGAGTTCGAGACCAGCCTGTTTCTACTAAAAATGGAAAAACTAGCTGGGCATTCTGGTGGGCACCTATAGTCCCAGCTACTCGGGAGGGTGAGGCAAGAGGATCGTTTGAGTCTGACAGTAAGGTTGCTATGAGCTATGATGCCATAGCACTATACCCAGGGCGACAGAGTGAGACTCTGCCTAAGAAAAAAGAGAGAGAGAGAGAAAAGGAAGGAAGGAAGAAAGAAAGGAGGGAGGGAGGGAGGAAGGAAGGAAAGAAGGAAGGAAGGAGAGATGAGGGGAGGAGAGGGGAGAGGAGAGGAGAGGCTCGGTGCCTGTGGCTCAACGGGCTAAGGCGCCAGCCACATATGCCTGAGCTGGCGGGTTCGAATCCAGCCTGGGTCCACCAAGCAACAATGACGGCTGCAACCAAAAAAAAAAAATGGCCAGGCGTTGTGGCGGCTCCTGTAGTCCCAGCTACTTGGGAGGCGGAAGCAGGACACTCGCTTGAGCCCAGGAATTGGAGGTTGCTGTGAGCAGTGATGCCACAGCACTCTATCCAGGGTGACAGCTTGAGGCTCTGTCTCAAAAAAATAAAAATAAAAAAAGAGGAGAGGAGAGGAGGACAAAGAAAGAAAAGAAAAATGCTAAAAAAAAAAAAAAAAAGAACAAAAGAAAAATGCTCATCGTATTTAGTGAGGATTTCAAAAGGATACTCTAAACTCTCCAGGGAAGAAGGTGGCTGGAAGTGGGCAAGGGAAGGTGAGAGAAGGGGCAGTGGGGAGAGGAAGCCTAGGGGTGGGTATCGCTGTTGAGGGCCAAAGAGAAGGGAGCCGCTTGAGGAGTGGTTTTTTTTTTTTGCACCCTTTTTTTTTTTTTTTTTTTTTGGTGGGGGCTGGGTTTGAACCCACCACCTCTGGCATATAGGGCCAGCGCCCTACTTCTTTGAGCCACAGGCACTGCCCAGGAGTGGTTTTTGCATTAAGCTCTGTGTGAGGGCACACGCAGATAGGTTTGGGGGGCAGAGGTAGGGTGCATCAGGAGGACAAGCCCTTCTGTAGGAACATGCAGCATGGCTTTGGCCCTTTGAGACTCCAGAGCAGGGGTCTTCAAACTACGGTCTGCGGGCCACATGCGTTGGTGTGAATTGTATTTGTTCCCATTTTGTTTTTTACTTCAAAATAAGATATGTGCAGTGTGCATAGGAATTTGTTCATAGCTTTTTTTTAAAACTATAATCCAGCCCTCCAACGGTCTGAGGGACAGTGCATTGGCCCCCTGTTTAAAAAGTTTGAGGACACCTGCTCCAGAGGATCAGCACCCTGCCTGCAGCTCCCGAGGGATGGCCACACATCATGTCAGGACCACAGTGTCTGTGAGGACAGGTGGGGAAGGAAATGGAGCAGGAAAGGGAGGCGACTGAATGGTTTCATCCACATCTGTGAACATGCCCCAGGGGCTCCTGGATATAATTGGGGTTGGATTAACAAAGAGCAGCAGCAACGGGGGGACAAAATTTGCAGGACCTTGTTCAAAGCAAAAATGCAAGCCCCTTGTTTTAAAATTAAGAATTTCGCGAAGGCTGCCCTGGCCGGAGAATTATTGCTGGTCCTATAACCCCATTTGAATTTCCTGGCTAATTACATGAGTCTTATACAAAGGGTAAGTCTCCCTGTCCAAGATATCTACTTATCAAGGGAACACTATTTACCAGTTGCTGTGTTCTGAATGTTTGTGCTCCCCCCAACAGTCATATCTAATCCCTAAAGCAATAGTTTTAAGAGATGGGGCCTTTAGGAGGTGATTAGGTCTTAATGTGAATAGGGTCTATGGGATTAACGCTCTTATAAGAGGGAGCCAAGGGAGCTTGTTTGCTCCTTCCATGATGTAAGAACACAGCAAGAAGGTACTCTTTGAAGCAGAGAGTGAGCCCTCACCAGATGCCAAATTTGCTGGTGCCTTGAACTTAGTTCAGAACTGTAAACAAAAAAATTCTATTATTTATAAATTACCCCCTCTATGGCATCTTTGCAATAGCACCAGGGGTGGACTAAGACACCAGTTGTTCTGGGTAAGCTTGACTTTGTTATAAGATGAATGTAAATATACATTAAATTCCAGGAACATATTTAATCCAAAAATCCAGACATGTTTCAAGTTATTTCCATATATAGGTTCTCATATCACACACCACAAACAATATCCTTTTTTCTCATGCTGTGACTAAAGACAGATTTGCAGCTGCACTGCAGAAGAGTATAACCTTTGACTTTGTCCTGAGGTTCAATATCAGTATTTATTTGGTGCTGAGGCAGCACTCAGCACCCGTGCTGATTTCTCTCAAAAATGAAAAACAAACTCAGGTGGAAAATCTGGGCAAGCAATATCATTTGCTATTTTTGGAAATGAGGGAGAAAAAACAAGTTGTGAAAAGTGTTGTAATAAGCAATATAGAACAGCAGACCATGAGCATGAAATAAAACAACCGGCACCCTCTTCTTGACAGTGTTTGGATGTAAGCAACTAAGAGAAGGAGAAATCAACCTGGGTGCATGGACATCCCCTGGGGAGAGGCCACTGATGTTCCAACAACAGTCTGAAAGCATGAGTTAGTTACCCTGTAAGAGTAATCTCCATCCAAACAGCAATCCTACCTTGGAGACACAAGCATATCTCAGAGATAATGTGGGTCCATATCCAGACAATCACAATAAAATGAATATTGCGATAAGCAAGTCATACAAATGTTTTGGTTTCTCAGTACATATGAAAGTTATGTTTGCAGGCTCGGCGCCTGTGGCTCAAGTGGCTAAGGCACCAGCCACATACACCTGAGCTGGCGGGTTTGAATCCAGCCCGGGCCCACCAAACAACAATGACAGCTGCAACCAAAAAATAGCCGGGTGTTGTGGCGAGCGCCTGTAGTCTCAGCTACTTGGGAGGCGGAGGCAGAAGAATCGCTGGAGCCCAGGAGTTGGAGTTGCTGTGAGCTGTGATGCCATGGCACTCTATCCAGGGTGACAGCTTGAGGCTATGTCTCAAAAAGGCAAAAAAAAAGAAAGTTATGTTTGCACTATAAGTGCCATCTATTAAGTGTGAAATAGCATTATGGGAGGATCCCTTGAGGTGAGGAGTTTGAGACCAACCTGAACAAGAATGATATAACCACCCCCCACAACTAAAATAGAAAAAATTAGCCAGATGTTGTGACGGATGCCTGTAGTCCCAACTGCTTGGGAGGCTGCAGCAGGAGGATTACTTGAATCCAGGAGTAAAGTTCGCTGTGAGCTAGGCGGATGCCCCAGCACTCTAGCCTGGGCAACAGAGAGAGACTCTGCCCCCACCCCCAAATTTATCACTAAAAAATGCTAAAAATGCTAAAGATCATTTGAACGTTCTGCAAATCATAATTTTGTTTTTGCTTGTGGAGAGTCTTGCCTCAGTGTCGGTGGCTGCTGACTGAGCAGGTGGCAGTTGCTGAAAGCTCTGGCAATTTCTTAATATAAGACAACCATGAAGTTTGCCACATCGACTGACTCCTCCTCTCATGAACTATTTCTCCGCAGCATGTGCTGCTCTTGGATAGCATTCTATACACCACTCACAGTAGAACTTCTTTCAAAATTGGAGTCAGTGTTCTCAAAACCTGCTGCTGCTTTATCAACTAAGTTTATGTGATATTCGACAATATTCACAGTATCTTCACCTCTAGTTTCCACCTCAGAAAAACACTTCACTCATCTGGAAGAAGCAGTTCTTCACCCATTCAAGTTTTATCATGAGATTGAAGCTATTCAAACACATTTTCAGACTCCACTTCTAATTCTATTGCTATTTCCACATTTACAGTTACCGCCTCCACTGAAGTCTCAAAGCCCTCCAAGTTATCCATGAGGATTGGAATCAACTTCCAAATGCCTAGAATGATGAATCCTTTTCTAAGGGTTTTCAACACTTTGCCCAGATCCATCAGAGAAATCACTACCTATGGCTCCCGTAGCCTCATGAAATGCACTTCTTAAATATAAGATACTTGCTGCTTCGTCTTGCACTTTTCTGGTATGAAAATGGTTTCTTGGCCAGACACAGCGGCTCACGCTTGTAATCCTAGCACTCTGGGAGGCTGAGGTGGGTAGATGGCCTGAGCTCACAGGTTCAAGACCAGTCTGAGCAAGATCGAGAACCCCATCTCTAAAACTAGCCAGGTATTGCACCCAGCACCTGGGGTCACAGCTACTCAAGAGGCAGAGGCAAGAGAATCACTTAAGCCCAAGACTTCGAGGTCGCTGTGAGCTGTAATTCTATGGCATTCTTCAAGGGTTACAAAATGAGATGCTGTCTCACACACACAAAAAAAGGTTTCTTTCCTTAAAAAAACCTGCCCTGCTAGCTTCAGACTTCCCTTCTGTAGCTTCCACACCTCCCTCAGGCTTTGTACTATAAAATTGAAGAGAGTTAGGACTTTGCTCTGTCTTAGGCTTTGGCTGTGGCTAGTTTGATCTTCCATCCAAACCACCAAAACTTTCTCCATATCAGCAATAAGGCTGTATCACTTTCTTATTAGTTGTGTGTTCACTGGGGTAGCACTCTTAATTTCCTTTAGGAACTTTTCCTTTGCATTCACAACTTGGCTAACTGTTTGGCACAAGAAGCTTAGCTTTTGGCCTGTCTTGGCTTTCAACATGCCTTCTTACTAAGCTTAATCATTTCCAGGTTTGGATTCAAAGTGAGAGATGTGTGGCTCTTCCTTTCACTTGAACACTAAGAGGCCACTGTAGGGGTATTAACTGGCCTAATTTCAACATTACTGTGTCTCAGGGATTAGGAAGCCTTAGGAGAGGGAGAAAGCTAGGGGAATGGCAGGCTAGTGGAGCTGTCAGACACAAACTTTTCTTTTTTTTTGAGACAGAGCCTCAAGCTGTCACCCTGGACAGAGTGCTGCAGCATCACAGCTCACAGCAACCTCCAATTCCTGGGCTCAAGCGAGTCTCTTGCCTCCGCCTCCCAAGTAGCTGGGACTACAGGTGCCCACCACAACACCTGGCCATTTTTTGTTTGCAGCCGTCATTGTTGTTTGGCGGGCCCGGGGCTGGATTCGAACCCGCCAGCTCAGGTGTACGTGGCTGGCGCCTTAGCCCACTGGAGTCACAGGCACCGAGCCCAGACACAAACTTATCTATTAAGTTGGCTGTTTGATTTTGGCATGATTCGTGGTGTCCCAAAATAATTAAAATGGTACATCGAAGATCACAGGTCACCATAACAGATGTAATAATAACGAAAAAGTTTGAAATATTGTAAGAATTACCAAAATGTGACTCAGAGACATGAAGTGAGCACGTGCTGCTGGGAAAATGTAGCCGATGAACTTGTTTGATGTGGGATTGCTACAAATCTTCAATCTGTTAAAAAAAAAAAAAAAAAGAAAAACAAACACTCATCTGCAAAGTACGAAAAAGCGAAGCACAATAAAATGAGATATGCCCGTAATTCTAAGTATTTATTTGGGAAAACACTGAACGGATGGTGTCTGGTCCGTACACATCACTCTAACAGAATCCTATGCACTGGAATTGGGACAGTGGTGCACACCTGAAGTCCGAGTTACCTGGGCTGAGGGAGGAAGATCATTTGAGCCCAGGAGTTCCAGACCAGCTTGGACAGCATGGGCAGACTCCGTCTCAAAAAAAAAAAAAAAAAATGTCTATGGATTGGGTGATTTAAAATAACAGATATTTATTTCTCACAGTTCTGGACGCCGAAAAGTTTAAGATCCAGATACCTACAGATTTGGTGTGTCTGATGAGGGCCTGCTTCTGTTCCATAAATGGCACGTTCTTGTTGTATCCTCCCATGGCTGAAGGGGTGAGGTCTCTCTCTCTCTTTTTTTTTTGTAAAGACAGAGTTTCACTTTATCGCCCTCATTAGAGTGCAGTGGTGTCACAGCTCACAGCAACCTCCAACTCCTGAGCTTACACAATTCTCTTGCCTCAGCCTCCTGAGTAGCTGGGACTACAGGTGCCCGCCACAACACCCAGCTATTTTTTTTGTTGCAGTTTGGCTGGGGTCAGGTTCTAACCCACCACCCTGGGCATATGGGGCTGGTGCCCTACCCAGTGAGCAACAGGCGCAGCCCGCAAGTCTCTTTTATAAGGGAACAATCTCATTCATGAGGGCTTCACCCTCACAACCTAATCCCCTTTCGAGTGTTCCACCTCCTAATACATCACACTGGGGATTAGTACTTCAACACAAGAATTGGCGGGGGGGGGGACACAAAATTTTCAGTTTATACTAGATAGGAGGATGAGGACCGGCTTTCCAGGAAGCCTCTACACTAGAAGTTTATGGAGCTAACGAACAGCACTTCAACTCTCTCCATTTCCTCTGTGGTCCTCTTCTCCCTCCCTCTCCCCACTATTTCTCTGCAGAGAGCCCTGGTTCACTGGGGAGGCCTGGCCTGAGTGGGGAGAGCAGTAGGTACAGACAGTGGGGGGTGGGCAGGAAGGGAGCAGAGAAGGATGAGGATGGCCACAAGGCTGGGGAGCAGAGGTGTAACCTATAGGGAAGATGGGTCCTAGGGACAAGCTGAGTTGTGGACTCCATCCGACAAGGAGGAGCAGGGTGGAACTGGGAGAGGGGCCAGCGTGGACTGTCTGCATAACACACGTCAAGGCTCAGGGAGTTGAGATCGTGAGTGATCATGCTGGGGCTGAATTCCAGTCTTCATCACTGTGAAACACACGTGCTTTCGGCCACATTAGGCTATAGCTCTGCTTCTCCAGACTGTTATCAGACTAATTCCGAGGGTGGAGATTTTGTGTTATAATTTCAATAAAGAGGAGGAATAAGAGGTAGAAAGAAACTAGATTTATTTTTATGATTCGTAATATCTATTGAATGAGTCAAAAGAAAATAAGAGAATAAGGCAGAAAAGGAGGAACAAGAGTTAAACAACGAAGGCTGGAAACACATTACACTGTTCTAATATCTGAAAGAGGTAATGAGTTGACGGACTAGTTAGGAGACAACAAGGACACAGATTGTGAGTGAAGAGGAGGGCGGGGGGGGAACTTGTCTCCGTCCAGGAGAGGAGGACACTGGGCCTACAAACACGCAGTGAGCGGTCGGCAGAGTGGGGCCAAGCTTTGACCTCCTGGCTCTTTTCTGTACTTTGTCCACTCTGAGAAGGGAGTTAAAGAACCAAAGAAGTGGAATATTTTCTTCTAGCTTTTTTTTTTTTTTTTTTAATTCAAAACCATTCAGTCTATTTGGGGAAAACAAAAACCATTCATTAAGTTTACAATTATTATCCAGTGTATGCAGAGTCTTTAGGGGCAAGAAAGAGGCAGAGTGAAGAGGTAATCAGAGCCAAGAGGGATTAGTTTCTCTGCGCCTTTCTTACCTATAAAACATTTGCCTCCATTAACCACCCTTCCCAACTCAGTTCCAGCGTCCCCCCTCTAAGCAGCTTTGCCTTACCTCGCTACTTGGGTCAGAGCTTTCTCTGGACCCTCTAGTGTTTGGGGTTGTTTTTTTTTTTTTTAATAAGAATATTATTAAATTCACATTATCATAAAATGTACCCTTTTAAAGTATACAGTTCAGTGATTTTTAGTATAGTTCATTGTGCAACCACTACCAATATCTAATTTTATTTTATTTTTTTAATTTATTGTTAGGGATTCATTGAGGGTACAAGAAACCAGGTTACACTGATTGCATTTGTTAGGTAAAGACCCTCTTACAATCGTGTCTTGCCCCCCAAAAGGCGTGGCACACACCAAGACCCCACCCCCTCGCTCCTTCCCTCTCTCTGCTCTTCCTTTCCCAACCCCTCCCTCATTCTTTCTCTCTCTGCTCTCCCCTTCCTCAACCCCCACCATGTCATTAATTGTCATTAATTGTCCTCATATCAAAATTGAGTACATGGGATTCATGTTTCTCCATTCTTGTGATGCTTTACTAAGAATAATGTGTTCCACTTCCATCCAGGTTAATACAAAGGCTGTAAAGTCTCCATTTTTTTAAATGGCTGAATAGTATTCCATAGTGTACATAT
>CAUYRH010163768.1:0-50738 GCA_963574655.1 Perodicticus potto | reverse complement strand
TGAACTGTGCCTGGCTAATTTCTGGCATGAGAATGAATGAGCCACATGGGCCTGTGCCTCTCCTGTGGATCCCCAGCCCAGAAACTCCGGTGCGCACCACCTGTGTTCAGAAGTCTGTCTCTAGGGACACCAGGTTTTCCTGGCCCTTTCCTTCCACCCAGATCACCACTGACACAGAACTCAGCCTCAACTTCGACTTACTTGCTGGAAGAGTATTTTTCTCTATGAAAGCCTATTCTTTCCTTTCCCAGAGGCCTCCAACGTCTTGCCTCCTGTGGGACACTGTGGTAGTGATTTTCAACTGGTGTGCCGTGAAAATTTTTAAAGATCGTTAATTCAATTATTTTCAAAAAAAGTACAAAGTATAGTAAGTATATATGTTTGTTTTACTTTTTAAAAAATCAACATAATTTAAGTGTGCTGTGGAAGTTTACCTATAGGTTCCAGGGTGCTGTGAGATACAAACACTGCTGTATGGTGTTAACTGAAAAGTCCTGATTCAGATGAAACTCTCAGTGCTGAAGAAAGCATTTTTTTTTTCCAGTTTTTGGCCAGGGCCGGGTTTGAACCTGCCACCTCTGGTATATGGGGCCGGTACCCTACTCTTTTGAGCCACAGGTGCCACCCTGAAGAAAGCATTTTTTGTTGAACTAAATCTTATGGAAAAAGCACACGGACATGGATCCCTTTAACGTTCCAAGACAACCAACAGAAAGGCCTTGGTGGGTTTGCTGGACACACTATCGCTGTCTTCTGACTGTCCCCAGCCCGTCACCACTCCACGGGTGCATCTGATCGCTTCCACCCAGTACTTCACAAGTCTCTGCCACCCTCCACTAAAATGGACCATGTCCTGGAAGGCCTTGAACATCCTACAAAACACTGTCCCATCTTTAAAATCTTCATCAAAGTCAAAGGCCATATTTTGTTAAGTTTTCAAAAACAGACCATTGGTAATTATGTTTGTTGCATACTTTTTAAATCAATACGTTATAGAGAATGAAGTAAACACACGCATAATCCAGTAGTTAAAGTATAAGTCAAACAGGAAAAAAAAAAGTCTATACTGATGTTCTCTATTATGAAACTATCTAAAAAAGTTTTTGAATAGGCCAGGCCCAGTGGCTCACACCTGTAATCCTAGCACTCTGGGAGGCCGAGGAGGGTGGATTGCTTAAGTTGAGTTCAAAACCAGCCTAAGCAAGAGTGAGACTTCCATCTCTACTAAAAATAGAAAACAAAACTAGCCACATGTGGTGGCTCGTCTTGCAGTCCCAGCTATTCAGAAGGCTGGGGCAAGAGGATTGCTTGAGCTCAGGAGTTTGAGGTTGCTGTGAAATTAAAATTAAAATTCTGTTACTTCAGAAGACAATGTTCTAATGTAGTGTTTTGTATGATGCAATGGTAAGAAAAATATCACAGTACTAATTTGGCATGATTCTTGTTTTTGATCTGAATTTGTAAGGGTGAAATGCTTAAATGGATATATACTTCTCATTTAAGAAATGAAGACAGGAAAATAGAAGAATTTTATGCTCTCATAAAATATGCTAGTTTAGAGAGTTGTTCAGTCACAAGCTAAATCATAGCTGATGTGTACTACCGGTAAAGTAATATAGGCTTGCAGGAGAATAAAAAATATTTGTCAGAGAAGCCTAATTTTCCCATAAGCCTTCTTAATTGGCAACCACACTTTGATACAGAGAAATGCAAGCAGAGAGCAGAGGCAGGCAGGCAGCAGAGGCAAGGCATAGCCAGGCTGGCAGAGCGGATGAAGGACGCTGTGTACTATACCTGTTTATTATTGTCAGTGGTGCAACAGAGCTTCTTGAGGGAAACAAAATGCCTAATTTTCCTAATAACATAAATAATCAGTTATTAGTGTGTCAGATATGAGATGATTCAACAAATCAGCAAATGAAAGCATCAACAGACTCTTCTTAAAACAAAACTCCAGGGTGGATTTAAAATTCAAGCAAAATCCAATGTACAGAAAACATTTTTCGCACACAGCCCACACGAGCCTTCGGAAACTGGGCCTCCCTCGTAATCAGAGCTGGCTCAGAAACATTTCCTCATGGGCGGATCATTTCATAACTGACTCCTGAAGTTGGGTTCCTACGTACCCGTTAGTGGTAGGGTAAGATGCCACTACAGACAAATTAGTTTTAATTCTGCTGATGCTAATATTTTCATAGCTTATATAAAAAGCAAAAGACTCATTTGGACAATGACCAAACTTCATGTTTGCCATTTTAATAGTAAACATTCCATATTTGTTTATACCATAATTGTTGTATGATGGCATTTTTCAGGCAGAGAAAAATCTTCTTATTTCAAAGCCATGGACTGGTTCCTGGAACGCAGCCAGTTGTCTTGCTCATTACCCCAAAGAAAACCCGGCCAAAGAATACCTCAGGTGCCTCAGCCCTGTGTAAAAATCAAGTCTCAGAAAAGTCTCAGAAGCCCTTGGGGTTCTCGTTCTCTCTCTCCTCCTCTCCCCCACCCCCCCCACCCCCCATAACACTCTGCATCACTTTTCCCTGGAGGACTTTGAAAAAAGGCTAGAAAATGCTGGTTATTCTGTAATTAGCTTCACTCAAATAGGAAGAGGTAAAATTTCTCTTCTTTTTAATAAGAATTGCCTCTGATAGCTCACTACCTATAATTAGGGGGGAAACAGCACTGGAAATGCTATCTGGATAAAAGAACTCTTTCTCTTCTCTGTAAAATCAGAAAGATCAGAAAAATGTATTCTGATGGAAATTACCCAGCCAATAGCCTGTCTTCTCTGCTTTGGTTGTCTAAAGATTCTGGCCACACACACACAAAGTGATCCTTAGCTTCAAATTTTTGAGAAGGATGGTCTGAGGATAATGATAAAAACACCACGATGGCCATGGCCTTATCTTCAGTCCATGGCTCTGGGCACTGCCTGCTGGTGGGAATGGCTGTTCTGGATTGGTACCACTCAGGAGGAGGGCCAGGTTCACAACCAGGGGCCTGACAGTGCCCCCTCCACCCAGAGGGATGCAGAAAGGAGAGCTCAAGTTACACGATGGCATGAGATACCAGACAGTGGTCTCCGAACTGACAGGAGAGCAATTCTGAAACTAACCAAACAACCTACAAAATACATTGCCGGCTTGACTGAACATCTAGTTTTCTAATCGCATGACTATTTGCAAGGACTGCAAGGAGTCCTGAGGCTCTTCTGTTCCAGTTACTGGCAGGATAACTGCTGTCTTACCTTTTCTAAACGGTCGTGTGAAGTTGTATCCCTTATAAACTCAAACTACGAAATGATGTTGACCTTCAGGCTGGTTTCCTAAAGCTCATCAGTGACGTACTTTTAGGAGACTCTGTGTGGCTCTGTAAACCTCACGAAATTTCACGAGGAGAAAGACAAGGAATTGCCTATTTCCCCATCTCTCCTCAAAATACAGAGGCTTCTCTGGTAATCCGAGGTTCTCAGTGGAATCAGGGGCCTAGCCTGGGGAGAACCAGACAGAGCCAGGCCTCAAAGAAGAGGAAAGATTGGCTCCCTGTGGCCCGAGGGGTGAGCGGGCGGCTCTGGCCAGAGGCATCTGCTGTTAGTGCAGTGGGGACACCTAGAAATTGAGCCCCTTGAAAGGGTACTGGGAACAGTGGAACTGTGGATGATTAAATGGAGTTTGGAAAGTTCGGTGATATTTCACAAAAGACCACAGGCAGAAGAGAGCAGAGGGGAGCCAGCCTGGGGGCTGCTGACCAGGTGAGGTGCCCTTGGTGTACATTACGATACTAGGCACAGAGACCCTACTGCATTCGTGCCTCTGAGGCTGATGCCTTTCCACACGCAAACCCGACGCCCTAGGGGGCCTTGAGGTTTCATCTTCAGCTTAAAGAGTTGAAGAGTTTGCTCTCACCCTCCTTGGCCAATCACTGGGGTGATCTTCACGTGCTGTTGAATGCTGTCCCCGGATTTCCGTCTGGCATAGTAAACCCCCTGCCACTCCTATATGGACAAAGAGAACTCTTGAAATCCTTTGGTCAAGGCTCACAGTTGCTCCTACACAGGGTCTCAGCAGGCTGAGTAAGAAAGTTCCCACGTGCTCTCACCACCCTTCACAAAGCCCTGCTCTGTCCCTACACCCACGGCGATGCTGACAGGGTCACGATGCAGGAAGATATGACCACGGATCGATGTGTCCCCTGCCAGGCTGTCTGTCCTGGGTCCCAGGATGCTGGGCCAGGGTGGAATTCTGCTCTAAGCTCTGTGGCTGCTGTGACACCAGGTCATAGAATTCTTCTGGGGTCTCTCTCAAAATCTTTACAATAACCTATAAGCTTGGTATTATCATTCTCAATTTACAGATGGGTAAACTGAAGCCCAGAGAATCTTTTTCCGTTAGGAATAAGAGGGTCACATTATAAATTCATGTTTCTTCAATGCTCCCTGAAACCTGCCATCTTTCTAATACATTGTAGGCCTCCAGGTCAAGGCCTCCTTGGGGTTAGCCTGGCTCCTGGCAGTTTTCATAGATGAGATCAAGGGGAGCATGGAGACTCCTGCTGTCTCTGGACCTGGGGACCCAGCAGGGATAAAGAGGGAAGGATTGAGATTCCCCACAGCCACTTCTTATCCCCTCTCTCACATCATGTAGCTAACTGCTATGCACACTGGGGTCCCCAGACATGGGACCCTATCCTTTTGGCAAATGTTTTTGAAGTAGTTGACAGTGTCTTGTTTCCTTTTGAGTCTCACCTAGTTATTTTTTTTTAAATTGCCATCATCTATAATCCAAATTGATTTTATTCCTATGAAATGTCCTCTCTAGTAAATGAATGCAATGCTTATCCAAGTACTACACATCAGAGGGAGGAAGATGAAAGAAATGACATGTGAGGCCGCATTCTCAGTGTTTAAAAGAAAATGCACAGGCAGTTCCAGCTGGAAGGGCTACCGCTTCTCTCGAGGAGAGGGCTTGGGGGACAATTCCTACTGCCCTTTTCTCCATTGCCGTCTTCCTTCGACCCAGATGAAGGGGAAGCCCCCGGAGGAGGAGGTGCCCTGGGAGAAGGAGGCCACATGGGTGTGTGTTAGTGTATGGAGCGGTGGTGAGTGGAAAGAACAGAAGAGGAGAACCAGCAAAAACCAAAACAAAAAAACCTGGGCCTCCTGTAAATACTGATATTAGATATACTTAGTCCCCCTGACACTGGATAAATTGAAACAAACACCACAGCTCTCTGGACGGGACTCTGCTTGGAGACGGCCATATCGCAGCAATGACAAGTGGGACGTACTCACACAAAGGACTAAGTCGTCAGAGTCGGTGCCATCACAATGAGCACCAGATTCACTTGCAATCCAAACCTACCTCAAAAATTAACTCATTTTGCAAACATAGAAGATCTTTCACTTATTACAATGCTACTAACAAAGCTGGTTTTAAGGCTGGGACATAAAACTCACAGAAAGAAGCTCCCAGGGCAGGGGCTGTGGACTGGTTTTGCCGCTTAACCCACCTTTCCCTTCTTGATGCAAGTATTGATGGTGTCCAGAAGGTCGGCTCGGTTCTTATCGCTTTTGGGCAGATCGGCGAGTTCTTTCCCCAGGAGCTCACCTTTGTGGTAGCCCATCATCCTTTCGAAGGCCGGGTTGACATACTGTTAAGGGGAGGTGGGTACAGATCAGTGCTGGGGCTCAAGGTGAATTCACGAGACGTCTGTGTGCCCCACAGGAACGCTTGCTGGGGCACACAGGAACACCCAACCAGAAGCGCCCTGGGCAGATGCTCGCTAATGCAGCTGCTGGCTGGTCCCTGCCGGCCCCGACCCCTTACCCCGGAGTTGCCTTCCTCCTGAGCAGTAGAGAAATCCTGCAGCAGGAAGAGAACAGGAAGCCCCATCCAGCAGCACCTGCCCCTGAGGAGCTGACCTAACATCTACTGCCCTGGGAGTAAGGAAAGATTTGGGGAAAAACCCAGAAAACTAAATTACAACTTAATTCAACAGGTTGTGTTAGTCACATCTCTCTGCAAGGCAGCAATCGAATCTCTCCGATCTCCTTTCTAATTGCCACTCCCTGTTGCTTGAAGCCACGGTTTGGGGCCACTTTCAGCAGAACAACAATTTCAGGTTAAGGGGCTTAGGCAGGAGGCAGCACTTTTGGATGTCACATCCTGGGGCAGGAGACGCAGATGGTTCCTTCCACTGGCTTTAGAGCCATTACCTTAGCTGGCTCCCAGCTCCTGTCCTACCCTCCAATTTCTTTTCAAAGAGCACAGTCACCAGATGCGGAGCTGAGACGGAGGGTGACAAGTGAGGAGGAAGGCCGGGGAAACGTGGGCACACTGCACCTGGGTCACAGATTTCTTTGGGTACAACTCACATTCATCTGCCACTTCAGAGACGTCCTTACCAACTGTAATCACTCTTGAATCTGGACTGTGATGACAACATTCATGAACCGAGTAACACAGGGACATGTGGGTAGGTGTGCTCTCAGGGACAGAGCCTCTATTAACACAACCCCAGGAGTTGATGGGACTGGGAGGACGCTCCATCAGCCTTTTGGAGATGGTTGAAATGGAGAAAACCGTGACATTGTCCTTACCAATCTCCAGACACCCTCCTGGGCCTATCACTGACATGTGGCAGTCAGAGGAAGGACATCAGAGTCGCCCTGCTTACCAGGCCAGCACCGCAGGCAGGTGAGCCTCTGTGCCTCTCCCTCATCTCTCGGCCTTTCCCCTCATGCTCTCTGGCCTTCTCTACCCCCATCTGCCTCAGCAACTCCAGTTCAGCCCCCTCCTCTTCCAGGAAGCCCTCCTTGACCCTCTTCCCCACCCACTCTGAGTTGGTGCCACTCCCAAGAGCTGCCAGTGACTCCTGTGCAGACTTCTAGGGACTTATTACACCAAATTAAAAGTTTTGTTTATCTCCTCCTCCACTAGACGTTCAAATTCTCAAGGGCAAAGCCTATTTGGGGTACTCAGCACTGTTTGATAAATATTTGATGGATGAACAGAAATTTTAGAGAACGTATTTCTTTCCTTATTTGTTGTCTATAGTCTCATTCCTTCTCATAAATGTACATCCTGCCTTCCCCATCAGGCTGTACACGTGGGAAGAGTTATGGCCTTTCCATAACCTCAGAATATAGCAGGCACTCCAGGATGGGGACTCTGGAGCCGAGGTAGTCAAGTTCAAGTCTTAGCTCTGCCAATTACTAGCTACATAACCATGGACAGATTATTTAACTTCCCTGGTCTGCAGTTTTCTTGTCTACAAAATGCATATATTAGTAATCCCTGACTTGTAGGATTGTTTCAAGAAATAAATGAGTATGTGTAAAATGCTTAGAACTGGGCCTGGCACAGGTTAAGCACCATATCAGTGTTTTAAAGAAAATTATCTACCTAGTTAGTTTAGATAGATGGAGGCATAGGGCGAGGGAAGGAAAGAGGGGTGAAGAAAAAATACAGAGATTGTTTGTGAAGTTTAAGTGCTGCTACCTGACCTCTAGAGATTTGTACTCAAAAAGTCTCCAGCTGAAGTACCCTGGGAAGGACGCTGGTTCAGATAAGAAGGCGTCCTTCCCATCCATGATGGCCCATTCTCAGCATCCACCTCCCTTACCTGTAACATCCTCTACTTCCTCCTCCCTCTTGGTTTTACTTTTATGTTACAGTTTGCTGGTGCATTTTTAAAAGGAGCATGAAGAAGTTCCCTAAGGAAAAAAACTGTTAAGTCTTATTTCAGAACTCAAGTTTCCCTTCCAAGGCAGTGACTGCCCCCTTCTTCTCCCCTTTACAGGAGCCTAATGGCCTCGTGACTCTGTTTCTTATCACAATGTGACACCATCACCGCACCACCTCTCCCAGGGATGTGCACACAGGGACGCGCCCTGCTCCCTGGGGGACACAGGGTGCGTCCCTGTGTGCACGTCCCCCAAGTGCTAGCGGTAGAATGAGGGACTCAGTTCCCTGGGCAAGGGGGTTCCTGTTAGATTACAGGAGGGGAAGACAGGTAGAGGGCAGGGACTGAATGCATGGTCCAGCTGCCCACCGTAAAACAGGGAGGCACCAGCAAATGTGCTTCACGAACTGCAGTGACCACTCCAGCCTGGGAATCAATGGGCTCCGTGCCTGGTCTGACTCTCTCTGCGGTCCGAGAGGCAGACCTGTGGGCAGGTGGGCTGGTGACACCATCCACATGAGGAAGGCTTCAGACCCTTTTCAAGGGGCAGCCAGAAAATTATATTCTAAAACCACATTCCAACAGGACGCCAGGCAGGAAGGCATTAAAGACATGCTACACCTTTTGGTTCCAACAGCTCTCGTGGGGCTTTCCTTTGATAAGTTCTTTGCTCTTGCTGGGTCTCAGTTCCTTCATTCGCCCTATGGGGCAACTGTGTCTCTTTCACAGCCTTACAGATTGCAAATGAGATAAGCTAACAAAAGTTCCAATGAGATGGCCCAGGCATGGTGGGCACCCGATGTCACTGATCTGGCCTGAGAGCAGGGCGCGTCCCTGTGTGCACGGGGGATTCTGGAGAAGACGAACGTGAGGCCTCGTCGTGAGGGTCACTGTGTGCCGCCTGCCTGTGCTTGGTGTCCTACTGATGACAATAGTGCCCCCCACGCTCCGTATCATTCCACAAACTATGGGCAGGTCAGCGCCAGTATCTTTAAAATATAGCCATCTTACTTTCCAACAATCACAAGAAGAACACGCCATTTCAACAAAGATTTGTCTACTGTACACATTTCCTTAGGAATATAGCATCAGTAGAACAGTGCTTTGTAATAAGAACTCCATCGTCAGGCAAATAAGGAATACCATGGAAAATATTCTGTCCCCATAAGCATTTACTCTGCAATTCCAATTTCCTTTTATGCAAATATGTCGTGTATATAGTCTCATTCCTTTTGATAAGTATGCATTCTGCCTTCCCCGTTACGTTGTACATACGGGGAGAAGTTATGGCCCTTCTTTCATGCGAGGGTCCAAATAATTTACCCCTTCTCTGTCAATGAAATCACAGTTTCTGATCTAAAGTAATAATTTTTTAACCTTTATTAAATATTTAATATTTAACTTGAGTCTATCAGCATTCTTTGCATAGTTTGATCTCCCCTTCTCCTTCAGAAAATGTGATTTGTGAGAATCATGGAAAAAATACTTGAAAAAAGTGTGGCTCAAATGCGAAAGGTTCTATTTTGATGTCTAATGATATAAAGTGTTTCCTTTCATACCTGAATCACGTGGTCATCGCTCGTTATCTCTATGGCTTCATGACAGTGGTCTAATGCTGTAAACACTGAGTTACACGCCCTGAAAGTTACAAAAGATTGATGTTAGTTTTTCTACAAAAATCATTCACATTTCATCTGTTAGCAAGGTAATCAGATACAGGATCCAGTAAAACTATGTATTATATGTCACTGCTATGGTCTGAATTGGTGTCCCCCCAAATTGATTTGCTGGAATCTAGAACCCATTCTGGTTGTATCACCAAGAGGTATGGCTTTGGGGAAATGATTAAATCATGAGGGCTTCACTGTCCAGAATGAGATCAGTGCCCTTATTAAGGAGGCTGCTGTGTAAGGACACGTAGGTGGTGACATCCACTAGGAACAGGAGACCCTCACAAGACCAGGAACCTGCTGGCACCTTGTGTCAGACCTCTCAGCCTCCAAACTCATGAGCAACGAATTTCTGTTTTTCATAAATTACTCAGCCTCGTAATGATGTTTCTGGCAATGCTGGCGGTCCCATGGTATTAAAATGGAACTGAAAGATCCCTATCACCCAGTGATGTTATGGTGAGGCATATCACTCACATCTTTGTGAGGACGCTGGTGTAGATAAACCTACTGTGCTGTCAGTCATATGAAAGTACAGCATATTCAATTATTTATGACTGGTTTCCGTATTCTCTACATCAGTGATTTCTAAGCGATGTGCCCCGCAGCACACTGGTGTGCCCTGAGAGAATCCAAGGTGTGCTGCAACAATTTTTAAAGATCAATTAAATTATTTTTGAAAGACATTCAAAGCACAGTAAGTATATTCTATGTTTTACCCTTCTTTAAATCAACATAATTTAAATGTGCCCCAGAAGTTTAACTATAGGTCCAACTGTGCTTTGAGATAAAAAAGGTTGAAAAACACTGTTCTCTACTATAGTTTTATTCTTATTTAAGAGTGTACTCCTACTTATCAAAAAAAGTTAACTGTAAAACAGCCTCAGGCAGGTCCTTTGGGAGGTATTTCAGCAGGCACTACTGTCCTAGGAGATGACCGCTCCACGTGTATCAGTGCCCCTGGAGACCTGCCACTGGCAGTGACAATGGTCATCCTGACCCTGTGTAGGCCTATGCTAATGCTTTTGTGTGTATCTTAGTGTTTAACAAAAAGAAATTTGAAAAGTTAAAATATTAAAAATTTAGAAATAGAAAAATGCTTAGAGAATAAGGATGTAAAGAAAATAATTTCGTATAGCTGCACAATCTGTTTTAAGCTCAGTATTACCAAAAAGACAAAAGTTTAAAGAAAACGTTAAAGAGTTTATAAAGTAAGAAGGGTACAGGTGAAACTTACTAAGTACAGAATATAAAGGTCTTGACACAGTAACTAAGAAAATGCCGTGAAGTCTACGTTAACCAGTTTGATGAAAATATTTCAGATTGTATGTGAAACCAGCACATTGTGCCCCATGATTGCATTAATGTACACACTATGATTTAACAATAATAGTTTATAAAATAAAAGAACTAGAGTAAGCTAAAGTTAATTCATCATTGAATGAAGAAAAATTCTGCTTATAAACTTAATATAGCCTAAGTGTCCAGCGTTTATAAAGTGTGTATCAGTGCACAGGCCTTCACGTTCACTCAGCCCTCACTGACTCACCCAGAGCAACTCCCCGCCCTGGGAGCTCATTCATGCTAAGTGCCCTGTACAGGTGTACCATCTTTTTAATTCTTAATTTTTTTTTTTTTTTTGAGACAAAGTCCCCCTATGTTGCCCTCGGTGGAGTGCTGTGGCGTCACAGTTCACATCAACTTCAAACTCTTGGGCTTAAGCGATTCTCTTGCATCAGCTTCCCAAGCAGCTGGGACTACAGGCACCTGCCACAACACCTGGCTATTTTCTTGTTGCAGTTGTCATTGCTGTTTAGCAGGCCTGGGCCAGGCACGAACCCTCCACCCTGGGTGTGTGTGGCTGGCACCTTAACCACTGTGCTACAAATGCCGAACCTTTTATACCGTATTTTTGCTGTACCTTTTCTATGTTTAGACATGTTCATATGCATAAACACTCACCATTGTGTTATAGTTGCCTACAGTATTCAGTAGAGTCGTCACATGTTGTATAGGCTTATAGCCAGAGCAATCGTCCACCCGCCATGGCCATGTGTGCAGCAGGCTGTACCATCTAGGTTTACATAAGTACCCTCTGCAGTGTTCACACAATGGGGAAGTCATCTAATGATGCGTTTCTCAGAGTGCATCCCCACATTAAAGGACATATTTTGTTATGCTAGTCCTAACATATAAGACAGTTATTCATATGTCTTGAGAAAAAGAAAATCGTATTTCAAACTAAATGCATAAACAACAGCTTATGTTTTTGAGGATATAATATAAAGAGAAGACTTATAATTCAGCACCATCTTCATGGACCATGGACTACACGTGGGCTGAATGAAACTCCGACACTAACGCGAGAGAACCAGGGCGCAGAGGAGACTGCCCTGTAAGTCCCATGTGTTCTGTCTCAATGACATTCTTCTATTTCATTCACAGCTGTGGTCATAGGGAAGTCAGGTCTCCATCACTTGGAAGAAGCTAATTAAACCCAAATTGGATCTGAGGTATTCTGGTCTATTGCAACAGTCACAAACGTTTTTTTCTCACATCTGTTTTTTATGATGTTACTTTGCCACCATATCCACTCACATGATGCAAGTCAAACATGGCAGAACCCCCTTCCCTGGGTTGCCCTCCAGGTGGGTTCACTCTTTTCTTGGTGATCTCCCTGTATATCTGGAATATGTGAATTCAGACTCTTATTTCCTTGGTTATAATTTTAACTAAGTTCCAAATCTAGAACAACTCCAAGTACAGTAAGTTATTTACTGTCCAACACTGCAAGTACGTAGCTAAGGCTTTGTTATTTATACTGTTTAAAGACTCCCAAAGAAAGCTTTCTTACATGTGACAAGAAGGAAAAAAATGTTGATTTACTGAATTGATGTTTCTTCTTATAAAACAAACTCTTCAAATGTTATTTTTTTCTACTCATAAAGGCAATCTAACTTTGTCACCCTATTTCAATCTGTTTATAGAGAAGGCAGAAAGAACCGGGTGAAATCTGGCTCTGCATTTTTCACTTATGGGTCCTTGGGCAACTTTCTGTCTTCACTGGCCCTCCGTTTCCTCATCTATAAAATGATATAGTAGTATGTATTTCACAGGTTTTTATAAGGATCAAACAGATGGTTTATGTGAGGAATTTCTCAAAATGTTTGGAGGGAAGGAAGGGGCGTCGGTTGGTAGAGGGAGGGTTAGTAGGAAGACCACACCTATGGAGCATATTTCAAGTAGAAGTTGGATCTATCAGGTGTAGAACACAAATGTCTTAACACTGCAACTGGGTAAATGAGGTAAAGGCTATGTTATTAGTAGGATGTAAGCACTCCAATTTGTAGAAATAATCACCACACTGAATCCCATAATGGCATAAATGTATTCATGATCTATGTACAAATGACTTAATAAAAAAAAAAAGAATTCAATGTGTGATACCTATTATGACTTGTAAGATCACAGAGTACTATTTCTTTGTTCTTTAAGGCTTTCAAAAGCCTCTGGTGATAAAAACCTATCTTTTGTCATGAGCATACCTAAAATGTCAAACCAAGGACTATATTTCAGTAATCGCAAGGCATGCGTGCAAAGGGAAGTATTTTAGCCCAGTAAAGCATGGCCTTCGTACAGCTGCAGAGAGGAAGAAATCGGTGTGTGAGGGTAAGGAAAACAAGTAATCATGACATGGACCAGCAGAGCAGAGGAGCCCATCAACCTAACCGGACTGAAACTCCTTAGCAGAGCAGCGTATTTTCTGAGCTTTGCTGCTCCAGTCCATCTAACTTCAACTGTATGTTATCCTGTTACCATCGCTGCATTTGTAACCATATCATTTAAACCAGCGGTTCTCAACCTGTGGGGTGTGACCCACAGGAACTATAATAAAGGGCCGTAGCATTAGGAAGGTTGAGAAACACTGATTTAAACTAAGAAAAAAGAATAAATGAAGGCCTTATAACTGTGACTAAAACCATCACTGCGTTAAGAGGCAAGCAAGGCCTGGTCTTTGAAGAAGTACCAGGTGCCTCGTCCAGAACCGGGCTTAGAACCATAAGCAAGTGCATTCTGGGCAGTAACCGTCTCTCAGAAGTTACATGTGGGGGGAACACGCACGTGAGGGAACACTCATGGAGGAACACGCAGGGAGGAACACGCACATGAGGGACATGCATGGGAGGAACACGCACGTGGAATGTGTGGAATGATTTCTTAACTTTGAGAGCTGGTAGTTAAGTTTTAATTAACACATTTTATCAAATGACAAATTCCTCTCTTGCCTATTTTCTTTAAAGTGCCTGTTTCAATAAGTATGTAAATAGGTCCTTCAGAATACTCTAATTTTTGTCAAGAGGTTACCTTTATACAACATCTTAGGGACATTTGTCTATTGAACATTTATTTTATGAACAGTGATAAGCATAACATCTTCAATAACTATAATGGCCAGTTGAAGGGAAAACATATTGGCAGGAGAAGCCTGTTATTCCCCTTGACAAACACTACTGGACTGCAATTATTTGGGCTTTCAGCTCCTTTTGGTTGATGGCTACGTTCAAATAAATGGACAGCAAAATAAGGTAATCAATTTGAGTTATGTTCCCGAAGTTGTGGAACTTAATTGCTTATATTAATTATTCATACTGTTCAGGCAAAAGAACCTTAGCTTTTTTAATTTTCTGTTTCTGGAAACCATGTAACTTTGTCTCAAATGTATTTTTTATTCTTCAGATTAAGAAGCTGGAAAATTGGGAAAAGAAGCACAGGGAAAGGTCCCTAGGTATAGAAACCAATTTGACTGTCTCCCCTGCACCTTCTTAAGAGCCCTTGAAGGTCCAGAGGAAAAAGGCCAGTATTACAAGGACCAGGTGTCAGGTCTACAAGCAACAGGGCTATCAGGACGGAAAGAACACCAGACCGAAAAGCAGGGTGTCTACACCCTACCCCAGCGCTGCACCAGCCTGCTGTGTGCTCCTCTGGCCATTGTGGCTGGTTTGTGTGATCTCCTGTATCCTTTCCAAAGGTAACCACTCCATCTAGACTCTACTAAAACAAGACAGACACACACGCCCACAGCCTACCTGGAACGGAGGCAGACTGGGCAAGGAGGTGGCTTGTAGGGAGAAGATTCTGAACACAAGTCTATATCCCAGCAGGGGACTGGGATGAGTGGGAAAGAGAATGGACGAGATGAGGGGATCTTGTTGGCACTTGTTCCTGGGCAATGATGCAGAGGGGACTAGTTACTTTAAGCCTTTATGGCTCAGTTTCCACTCCTGTCACACGATGGCTGTTGCTCTACTAGTATCTGTCACTACCTAGAGATGCAGAGTTCCACAGAATACAGAGTTTTACCTAGTAGAAACTTTTGATCCTTTCTAAAATTGAAAATTGCTACTGTCTTAAGAGACGGAGTGAAATAAACATGACAATTTGGGTGTAACTTCTAGACTGACTGATTTAAACAACAGCTGCTACTGTATTAGTATAAATGATCAGCTTAAACTCCTGACAAGAAGTGAAATCGTTACCTTGCTTTACATAAAATAGATCTTTTCATGACAAAGAGGCGTAACATTAGAAGAGATAAATGGTCACCACTTGCCCAGATTCTCCTAGACACTCTCCATTTCATGAATTCTTCTTTCAACAGAAATGTGATTTCACTACTCACATCTCTGGACATCATTCTATATGATGGAATATTAAAATTAGACATCTTTTCTTTGACCAGATGATCCTTTTTATTTCTCAGTGAAGGAAATACGGTCACCAGACATGAAGACCTGGACCAAGGTGTCCACCTTCAACATTCGACATCAGCAGCAGCACAGACTGTCCCTGCAGAATGACAGTCGATGCCACAGATTTAGCTGCAGCTGGGGGCGGAATTGTAGGGGAAAGTATTATGTAATTAGACTATAATTATTCTGGCATTGTATAATAAAGAGCTTCATTTTCCCAGTCTGCGACAAATGACAGCGTTGCTTTCCTGACTCAGAGTACAGGTAGATGCTCCAGATGTCCTCAAAAGGCCTGAGGAGTGAGGGGGAGGCCATGGTATGGTGGTCCTCTCATCTGCTGGTGCTAGAAGACACAGTATACCTGGGGAGATTCAAATCCTGTACACACACTCACTCTCTTGTATTAACTATTCACACTGTTCAGGCAGAAGAACATCAGCTTTGCCTGAGGAAAGGGAGAGAACTTGAATAAGGTTGAGGCAGAACTTGCCAAAAAGCAACAGCCTAAGCTAGTGTGGAAGCTAAGAGTCAATATGCCAGGCAAACCCTTCCTCCTGGAGCCTCTGCCCTCCTGGGTCAAGTCCATTTGCCAAGTTCACACTGATTTGTGTTACAGAATGAGCCTTTTCATTACGACCTCAACTATGGATCCAACTTCCTCAACTCATTCTAGGTCAGTGGTTCTCAACCTTCCTGATGCTGCAACCCTTTAATACAGTTCCCCATGTTGTGGTGACCCCCAACCATAAAATTATTTTTGTTGCTACTTCATAACTGTAATTTTGCTACTGTTATGAACTGTAATATAAATATCTGATATTGGGGATGGTCTTGGACGACCCCTATGAAAGGGTCATTCGACCCCCACAGGTTGAGAACCTCTGTTCTAGGTATTGAGGGTGAGAAGTTACAGCACTTACAAAGTGATAGGTACTTGCAGAGTTGTGAATCTGGTGAGAACCTGAAAAGGGTTCAGCACCCTAGCTCTGTGCAGATTTCCTTAGCACAATAACTAGAAGCCTTTCCTTTATGCCCTTGTGTTGTCTGGGATGTTTAGTTCATGTGGTGAGGCCTGCCTTTGCCCTGCTCACCATGGACAGGGCACCCCCGAGGTAGCCCCCCAATACTCCAAATGCACCAGATAATCTGTAGCAGGATACCTACACCTCCTGGCATCTCACACACTTCATCACATTAAATGTTGACTAAGCAAACAGAAGCACTTATTTAAAATAAAATGGAGTTGCCTATTAAAGCAGTGAGGTGCTGTGCTGTTCACTCTTTATTATAGATAATACACACTTAAAGAATTAAACCACAACAAAGTCCCTCTCTTTCTAATGCTATTGTAAAAACATCTAAAATAAAAGTACTAAGCTTTGTACCCTAATTAAAAAACATTAGAGACCGCCCCTCCAGAATAACAATTAACTTACATTATTAAACAGCACAATTACTGAAGTAAAGGCAATGTGGTTTTCTAGAAAAATTCTGCAGTTTTCTGAAGCTAATAAACGTATGGATAAAAAGAAACGAAGGGATTTATTAATAATTTACTTATACATTCAAGATTAGGATGATTATCAGTCTAAAAAGCTTAAGCACAACCAAGGAAACAATCAACAAAGTGAAAAGACAACCTCAGATTGGGAGACAGACATTGGCAAACTGTCCATCCCATAAGGGATCAATAACCAGAGTAGATAAGGAGCTCAAACAACTCAGGAGCAAAAAACTCCAGATTATCCGATTTAAAAATGGCCTGAAGATCTGAACAGACATTTCTCAAAAGAAAACATACAAATGGGCATCAGGTTTATGGAAAAAAGCTGCATATCACTAATCAGAGAAATGCAAATCAAAACTACAAGGAGATCTCATCTTACACCAATTAAAATGGCTTCTACCCCAAAGACAGGCAGTAACAAATGCTGGCAAGGATGTGGAAAAAGGGAACCCTCACACTGTTGGTGGGGATGTAAGTGAGTGAGACCACTATGGAGAACAGCATGGAGATTCCTCAGAAAACTAAAAACAGAGCTATGATATGAGCCGGCAATCCCACCGCTCAGTGTGTGTAGCTATCCAAAAGGAAGGAAATCAGAGAGAGAACTGCACTTCCATGCTTAATGCCGCACTATTCATAATACCCCAAATATGGAATCAACCTCAGTGCCCATTCACAAATGAATGCATAAAGAAAATGTGCTACTTATATAGAATGGGCTATGATTCAGCCCCACAAAGAAGAACGAAATCCTGAAATCCCATCACTTACAGCAGCATGGATGGAACTGGAGTCCGTTAACTTAAGTGAAGTAAGTCAACCACAGAAAGATAAATCTCACCCGTTCTCACTCATACGTGGGAGCTATAAAAAAAAAGTGGATCATGAAAATAGAGAGTAGATTGGTGGCCACCAGAGGCCAGGTGTTGGAAGGGAGGAAGAGGAGGAAAGAATAGAAATGTAGGAGCAGTGCCTGTGGCTCAAAGGGGTAGGGCGCCAGCCCCATACGCCGGAGGTGGTGGGTTCAAACCCGGCCCTGGCCAAAACTGCAAAAAGAAAAAAAGGAATAGAAATGTACTTCTTGTCACTGAACCATACACTTACCATGGCAAGGATGGCAAATTACGTATGTATATTTTATTCCAAACTACTATATAAACAAACATTTAAAAAAGGAACTAGTATATTGAGTGCTTTCCCAAAGTAAAGAGTCCATGGAATATATGTGCACATGACTTTGGTCAATCTTATCACAAGTATGTCTGTTTTCAATTTGTTATCAAAATATATTTTTCCTGAATACAAAATTTCAAACACTATACAAAAGCTCTTCAATAAATTTAAATTATCTTGCAAAACAAAAACGAAAAGTCTTTGTCAATATTCCTCACCAAAGGCTGCTAAACTACCTGAATTCCCCAAATATCGGAACTCCCACTGGTTTGAGATTCTTTTTCACTGAGGAAAGTGACTTTATCCCCACAGTTTCTTAGAGCTCTCTATCCACCAGAAAATGACTTCCTTGACCAGGGTGTACCCTGGAAAACCTGCTTCAATAGGCTTAGACCAATCCATTTTGCTTCTAAGGACATGGGAGAATTAAGTTTAAAATGCGTTTTGTCATCTTTGAATGATAATAAGTGATCAAGAGATATAATCACTACAGTGGGATGCTGTCTTACTTATTTTGTGTTAAGCCTGAAACTAACCTTTACCTCAGTTGGCCAGACAGGCTGTGCCAGGAACCTCTTGCATCTTACAGCTCAAAGCTGCTGGGGACCGGCCCTCCCAGTGGCCCTTGGGTAGAGAAGACCCTTCTCTTTCCCATGCTCTCTGGCTTGAGTAGAGAGGGTTGGAAAACATTCCGGAGTAAATCCTGAGAAAAACTGGGCAGGAACTAGGACCTCAACACGGTAAGAGGGTTCAGAAGAGAAACATCCCACAACTCTGCATCCCGGCCAGACTCCAGACACCATGAGGACCCCTCCCAGAAACCTCGAGGACCCCATCCCAGAACTGAGCACAGTGAGAAGCCTGCCATTAAAGCACTAAAGACCTGTAAAGAGATTTAAAATCAGTTTCTTGAAGATGCTTCATGCATATTGGGGCAACAAACAGACTTCATGAATTGGTATTGTGCTTACATAGCAATTAATATGGTTAGCATAACAAATATACCCATTGGCTTGACCCTAGCCTTAGCAATCCAAGTGCAAATTTATAAATGTTGAAAGTAAGAAGTAGAAAGTAGGGTACCTGTAGCTCAGTGGTTAGGGCACCGGCCACATGCTCTGGGCTGGTGGGTTCGAACCCGGCCAGGGCCAGCTAAATAACAATGACAACTACAGCAAAATAATAGTCAGGTGTTGTGAGCACCTGTAGTCCCAGCTACTCGGGAGGCTGAGGAAAGAGAATTGCTTAAGCCCAGGAGTTTGAGGTTGCTGTGAGCTATATTGCCACAGAACTCTACCTAGGGTGACAAAGTGAGTCTCTGTCTCAATTAGAAAAAAACAAAAAAGAAGAAGTAGAAAGTAATCTTCAAAGGCTATTTTTAATCTTAATGTAATTGTGCAAAAGTTAAACATTTTTCTAGAATATAATTTCAAAACATTACAAATAGTTAAAAAACAGTGTCAAAAGAAGAAATGCTTCCAATTTATTTCATTCTATCAAGAGCCCCCCAGTTTAGATGTTGCTGTTGACCAGCTGCCATTACCTGTTGACAAGTAAGATTTTCTAAAGAATTGTTAACCTGTATTACTGCCTTATTTTGTTACGTACCGTAATTTGAACTGTGAGCGAACTTCTCCATGTTCTATTTGAACCAGTTCATTATAGCAAGCAATTATGCTACTGTTCTCCATAAATCTCTGAAAAGAAAGCAAAGATAATACATAAGACGTATATAGTGGCTTCTTGAAGAGTCAAACAGAGAAACTTAACAGTGGTGCCTACCCCCAGGTCACTTTTTATATAAGACAACTAGTAAGTAAGATAAAATGAAACAGATGTTAAGGTGTTCAAAATGCTTGTTTAGATCTGTAAGAATAGAAAAGGTAACATGGCACACTTCTTTCACAAAAAAGGTAGGATAAACTTCATTATGAATACTCAAGGGTGCAGATGCCTGCGCAAATGTATTAATTCCTGAAACGTTTGTGCTTCACATTGTACTCATAAAATAATCTAAAACCCAACATTCAATATACTACTCAGTGTGCACCCCAGGACCTCTTTTTAAGGGAGAAGCTGCTCTTTGCTTCCTAATTTTCTGAGCACCTGATGCCTCATGTAAAGCTCCACACAGGAGGGGTGATTAAAACTCAACAGCAAAAGACAAACACAACCCAACTAAAAAACATGCTGAAGACCTGAACAGACATTTACCCAAAGAAAATATACAAATGGCCTCCAAGCCCTGGGAAGATGCTCTAGTCTAAATCATCAGTCATTAAGGAAATGCAGTTCAAAAGCCCAGTGAGATGCCAATCCACAACCACTAGGATGTTTATAATTTCTTTAAAAAGGAAAATAAGTGTTGGTGAAGATGGGGGAGCTGGAATCCTTATATATTGCTGGTAGGAATGTAAAATGGCTTAGTAACAGGGGAAAAACATTTAGGGATTCCTCAAAAAGTTAAACATACAATTACCATATGACCGAGCAATTCCACTCCTTAGTATATACCCCAAATAACTGAAAGCGAGTACTCGAATACTCGCACAGTCATGATCATGGCAGTATTATTCACAATAGCCAAAAAGTAGAAGCAGCCCAAATGCCCATCAGTAGACAAGGGATAAACAGATTGTAGTAGGTTTACAGACATACAGACGAAATACCACTCAGCCATACAGCAGGAATGAAATGCTCACACGCGCTGAGGTATGAACCTCGAAGTATTAAGGGAAAAGAATCTACACACAAGTAAGTCACATGTCACATGACTCCATTTATATGAAATATCTAGAGTAAGTCAGTTGACAGAGCCAGAATGCAGGCTGGTAGTTGCCAGAGCTGTGGGGAGGACGACGGGAAGTGACTGCTTAATGGGAACATGGTTTCCACTTAGACACGATAAAAATGTCTTCAAATTAGATAGAAATGGTGGTCGAAACGCATCATGAATGTATTAAATGTCACTGAATCGTTCACTTTAAAATGGTTAATTTTAGTTTCATCTCAATTAAAAAGACTTCCATGTATTTATTTTTAAAACTTAGCAGATGAATGAACAGACAGATAAGCATAAGATAAAGGCAAAGAAAATGCAACACATGCTGCCATTCATCAAGGAACCAGGAAGCACCCACTTACACTAGGCAGGAGCCGCTCTAGGAAAGTAGGCCCTTACACATTAACAGTCCTGAAGGAATTTGTTTTACATTTCTTATATATACTCTATTATTCAGTAAAGGATATAAAAGAAATTGAGCACTGCCCTTACATGGACATGTCAAGACTTGAGAAATGATGAAATCAGAAAAAAGAACAGCAAGTAAAAAATATTAAGGGAATATATATTTAAGGGTAATTCTACTCAGAAAAGGGGAATGTCTTGCTATTTATAAAAAATATATACATCATGCAAATCTTTTTAAAGACTTACCTGGAAAAGGATTGAGTAAAAAGATAATCAGAATGTTATAGGATTCCAAACTATTAACCGCATTTTTTTTTTTTTTTTTTGGTTACAGTTTTTGGCCGGGGCCAGGTTTGAACCTGCCAACTCCGGTATATGGGGCTAGCACCCTACTCCTTTGAGCCACAGGTGCCGCCCATTAACCACATTTTTTTTTTTACCTCTCAGACAGCAAGACAGGCAGAGAAAGAACACCAGGCCCTTGTGAAAGATATGTTTTTAGATTTCTTGCAAGCAAGTTTGCCAGAGAAAAATCAATCCTCCCCTCTCCTTTCTCTCTCTCTCTCTCTCTCACACACACACACACACACACACACACACACACATGCTTCCACGCATCTGGAGTGGATGGCTTCTCCCTGGCTTTCCATGGGCTTCCACTATTCCATGTGGAAGCTGGGAAGGGTTAAAGAAAGAGAGAAAGCTGAAAACACACATAGAAGGAAAATACTTTCTCTTTGATTTATAAAGTCAAACATGATCAGGTTCAACTTGAGCTTTTAGATGGCAAAAACTACATGTCAGCCTATAACAAGGCTCTGAGGTTTATTAGCTTTGCAAAACCACAAAAACCAGTTCTGTGATAAAGTAAGTTCGGAGAATGTTGGGCCCAACAGAGTCAGCAGGTTTCTTACCACGTGACTTCTCAGAGGGCTTGATGTGCTGGTGTGCAGCACCGCTCACACGCACCGTGGATGCTCAGAGTTGGCCGGAGAATCAGTCTTCATCGATTCCCCAAATTTATTTGCCCACAGAAGCCCCTTTTCATGGCAAACCTATTAAGGGTTGTCAGTTTGGGAAATACTACTTTAGTGGACCCAATATGGGGTTTGGAGATAGACAACACGCATTTATCTCTCTACTTCATCATGCGTGTGAGCTCTGGCAAGCTATTCATTTGTTTCCTCCACCAAAATGCAGACAATACTGAATCTCTCAAATGTAGAGTAAATCACTGGGAACTGGGCCTGACAAATAATAAATCGTAGCTCCATGAGATGCCTCTCCTCGGAGAACCATGTCCTATGGCTGTGTCTCTGGCATGGCTTGAATATCTCATTGTACACAGTCAGAGCTCCATAAACATTCGTTGAATTGAATAAGCATCATTTCCAATAGAAACAGAGGCACACAAAATTGATGTAAGAATAGCTGCAACTGTCCTTTGCTGAGATGCTGGTTTCTAAGAGGCTCAGCATGGACTGCGCATCAGGATGGTTGGCCATTTCTGCAGAGCTCCAAAGGCTTCAAGGGGAGCTGTTGTGGGATATCGGACTGCACAGTCTGTTCTTGGATCCCCTCTCAGGGGCCACAGACTGCAGAGCTGGCCAATTAGCTTAGCATCCCAGGGCCGAGTTTCAGCAGATGATTTAATACAATCAAAACAATTCAGAGATGTTGCCTCATGTAAGGCAAGAATAACTGGCATATTTAAAAAGGTGCTTGGGTATAAAGTTGCCAAAACAAGATTTTGCCCTAAAAAGGAGAACAGCCACCTGGAGATGAGCCTTAGCTGTCATGGGTGCAGAGCGCGTCCCTTGGAAAGGACCCAAATTATAGGGGCACTTTGACCTAATTGGTATATGGCCTCACTCAGATCCAGCACTAAAGACACCAGGTGGCGGGGGCAGCGGCTCACGCCTGTAATCCTAGCCCTCTGGGAGGCCGAGGCAGGTGGACTGCTTGAGCTCAGGAATTGGAGACCAGCCTAAGCAAGAGTGAGACCCCATCTCTACTAAAATAAAAAAATTAGCCAGATGTAGTGGCAGGTGCCTATAGTCCCAGCTGTTCAGGAGGCTGTGGCAAGAGGATCGCTTGAGCCCAAGAGTTTGAGGTTGCTGTGAGCTATGATGACACCATGGCACTCAACCCCTGAGTGACAGAGTGAGACTCTGTTCAAAAAAAATAAAGAACACCAGGTGGTTCCTGACAGGGACTGTTTCTCACGCTTCCACCAAAGGTTGTATTCACTGTGGCTAACTGCAAAACTCAGTAACATATCTGGACAGAGAGAAACAAAACCTTCCAGAGTAGCTTCCACAGGCTACGAAAATGCATAAAAACAAACAGTGGCACTTTTGCTAAATTTTCTTAGTAGCATTTGCACCTGCGAGGAAAGCTTATAGGCTTTTCTGTGAGCCATGTGGACTCTCAGAGCCCTCCAGACAAGACGCCACCACTTGAAATGACACCAGTCTCTAAGTCCGCTGGGGGCAGGATCACTAAACTAAAAGCAGAATTCCAAAAGGACACTCCCCAGCGCTGACATGGGTCCCAACTGTGAAAACCGACAGTGTGCCATTCTCCAGTCACCCCTAGGGAATGAGGAACGCCCACATCCTCAGGCCTGAGCAGGACAGCACTGGGACGGGAGAGGGGTGGGCAACCACACAGAGGCCTCTGACACCGGTGCACGTTGGAGGGTTAGTTCTCAGAAAAGGAGGCAGTGAAGAGAGTAAGTCTCAGCCACACAGACTCTTTGCCAGCTCTCCTTTTACAACTCTCCATTCTAAAACTCAGAAACACTGACTCAGGGGTTGACAGAAAGAACGGCTTTCAGAACCAAATGGCAACCTTGGTGAGAACAGAAGCTGGCCGAGGAGCTGAGGAGCTGCTTGTCAGAAACACCCACTTCCACACGACCTCAGCCTTTCCCAGGGCCCTGCTTGCTCTGTGCTGAACCACGTCAAAGCACAAAACCACTGCATGGCAGAGGCAGTTTCTACTTCTCTGTGGCCTATAACCAAGACAAATATATTTTTTTCAGCCCAGAGTAGCAGAGCACCATTACTTAATACACTCACTGAAACACTCATAATTCACAAAGCACAGGGAATATCCTACTTTTTTTTTTTTTTTTTTTTTTTTTGCAGTTTTTGGCCCGGGCTGGGTTTAAACCTGCCACCTCCAGTACATGGGGCCAGTGCCCTACTCCTTTGAGCCACAGGCACCGCCCAGAATATCCTAGTTTTGATAGAATGAATCACACCATGTATTTGAAAGTGAGATTTCACCTATTAAAAGACCCTGGGATACTGGGTAAGCCTAGTTTTTTAGTTTGTTACTTCGCCTCTACAGAGTAATCAATCTTAATCTTCACGTTGATTATCAGTATTATTCATGTGGTTTAAGCCAGGAGCTCACAGGATGCTCCTGTCATCATGAGCCCATCTCTAGGGCACAAGCTCTGGCCAGCCCTGGTGAACAGAGTACTGGGTGCCAATTTGATGGACTCATCTCTATGCATTATCACACACACATTGAGTCTAATTGACTGAACTTACTCAAATGACATTACTTTGAGACCACGAATTTAGATCTGATATAATAAGATGTGCTTTTATGTCATTACATATCTGCTGCTAAGATATAGGGGGAAACCCAGAGAAAGAAAAAGGCAAAAAGCTTGACTAGCAGTTGCTGGTTACTCTCCCATGAGGACAGTTACTTCTCTTTCCCAGCAGTCCTGGGCTAATTCCCTTCACAGTCTTAGGGAAGGTGTTGAGAGAGAGGCTGGGTAAGGTGCCTGCTCCGAGAGCAGGGGCCGGTCATCTTGTACGTACCCTGTTGAAGCCTGCATGGAGGAGAGGAAGGACTGAGGCCTCTTCATGGTCATCCGACCTGCAGCAAAGCAGAAAATGGGGTCACTCAGCAGATACAAACCAGGATTTCTCACCTCGGAACAGAGAGAGAGCGAGCGATGAGGCTGTGCGGTCAGCACTAACAGTGGCTTCCTGACTAGCACGTGCCCACGGGGCACACCTGCCTTCAGGGACACAGACCCCACCTCTGCCTTCCAGAAGCCAAAAGAACAAAAGTGGAGAGAAAGCTCCAGCAGTGTGCCTGGAAGCATCACCCCTGGCACATATGAGTGGCCCTCTCCAACCCTAAGCTTCCCAGGGTTGTATGGGAAATAGGCCCACACAGGGACACATGAGGTGCCCTGCTAATCCTGAGACCACTGTCCCCTGTGCTGTCCCAACATCTTCTGAAAGCATAACTCCCATCTAAGGACTCGCAGTGCGCGGAAGACAGCGGCGGCACAGGCCATGGCCCCTACGGCCACTTGGAAAAGTGTCAGCAGGAAGGGGCAGGAGAAGAAGAGAAAACAAAACTTGATAATTGTCATTCATTCCACAAGATAGTGCCCTATAGTGAGCCTACAGCTGGGTGTCAGGACTTCAGTCTGAGTACGGGTGGGGGTGAGGGGCAGTTCGCCATGAAGACACCGTCACTGTTATGAGAAGGTGTCCTGAGATAGCCAGAAAGTAGCTGGGGGTATACACCCTGAAAATCAGGGAGAAAAAATGGAATGAAAGGGATCAGGTGGGAATACAACAGAAAACAGGCAGAAGACCCCAGTGCTCAGGGGTACATTTACCATTAGCTGATTCCACACTACAGGGCAAAGCTGTCTTGCCTACTCCCCGTTTCCTTCAGGAACTCAAGGTTCAAACTCTGGATAAAAGGGACAGGAGCATGAAAAGGGCTCCAAAGGCACTAATCACGTTCTGTTTCTTAACCTGGGTGACACAGACACTAGCACCCATTTTACTATTGCTCTCTCTATATCACATATTTTACAAACTTAAAAAATTGGTGAAAATCATAACAAGAAAGTTATAGCAAAGCATTATTGGTCAAGGACTAGTAAACACTGTTGCTATATGAATAGGAACAAAAACTGAGTTTGGGGGAGGCCAAGGATTATTGCCAGTTTGTAAAAAATGCTGTGTGGCCTGAGACGTTTCTGGTATTTACATCCAAGGCTCTAAGACCCTCTTCAGATCTCAGAATTTCTAGAACATAAACATAAGAAGAAGGGAGAAGGGGGCTGATTTCGTATCTCAGTTCCCCTCTCATTCCCCTTGGGATTTTACCTCCCACCACGATGACAAGGTCTAAGGACCCAATGGGGACAGTTTCTCCACTTTCTTTGGACCATACCCCATGCTAGGTGTCAAAGCACTATTGTTAAGTAGGAGTCTGATAAGAGCAAGAGTTTGAAGCCATGATGCCCTGCTGCACCCATGTGGCTTGGGACTGAGGTATTTTAAGTTTCCTTTGGGCCAGATTTGCCTAGGGGTAGCCCTGCACCTTCTTGTCTGAATTCCCAGCTTGCCAGCTCTTTTGTGCCAAGAATCTGTGCCAAATGCCACAAAGAGGTCAAGTCCAACAGGTCCTTGGCCCCAATGAAGGTCTTATTCTCTGTGGCGCCAATGACAACCATTAAGTGACTGCAACAAATTTTGTTGCTTGCCAAGATCCCCACCATTGCAGCTTGTACAAACAGCTCCTCTTCCTGCTGGCTCCTTGGTTAAGGTGCCGGTCAGTCCAGATGAACCACCCTCTGGCCCCCCGTCCCGTGGCTTCCCCCCTCGTCTGCCTCTCTACACTGGCATCAACTCACTGTCCTGCTTCTAGCCACGTGGCAGTCCCCACAGCAACTCCGCAAGCCTTGTCTTGTAGTGGGTTTAGTATCTCATGCTTGAACATGAAGAAAATTTGTTGTTTTTTTCTTTTTTCTTAAATGAAAAACAAGCACAGCCCATCTTTTCACTTCAAAGGAAAAAGATATGCTGGAGTAACATTCTCTCCAGACCTCTCCCTCCTCCTCCTCCAATTTTCCATTCATTTCTGGCATATAACGAGCACACTTTTCTTTTCCCCTGAGGGGTACGAGTGTATGTGTTAACAGCAATTATATGTGATAGAGAGGAAAAGCCTAAATATTTCCGGGAACTTATGAAATAAAACCTTCAAAGCAAGATCTAAAGTCGATGTCTAAGACATGCCCTTGGCTCTGCTAGCTCAAATGCTGGATTACATCAGACAAAGGCTTCAGAATGAACAGTGTTACTTCCAGCCAGGGACAGGGGGTGAGCTTACGCCTGTGGAACCACAGCAAGGATCACCGTGTGCTCAGAGGGGTTCGTGGCCCGGATCGACCTGCAACAAGAAAGCTCCAAGTCAGACGAGGTGATCTGGGCTTTGTTACATCAAATGAATGTGGAACTTCTTCACATCGAATTCAGCACAAAATCAAATCTCTCTCCCAGGAAAAGGTCTCAAGACACTCGGAAGACAACAAAGAAAGATGCCCTTGTGGATTAGGACAATCTCTTCATTTAAAAACAAAAGGGGGGGGGTTGGAACTCCTAGGCAATTATCCAACAAGCCAGACTTGCCAATTTTCCACTTCAAAAATTGGCAAATTCCATTTAAATTCCATGGTTGTTCTTTTTTTACTGAAATTCCACTCGGCAAAAAAAAACTGGCAGTCCTATCCGCCTCTTCTTATCAGTTTGACCTGGGGGAGCTAATCAGGTCAGATCTTTCTCCTTTTAAAATAGTAGACAGTTCAGAAAGACGACCTTATAATAAAAACTAAAGCCCTTGCTGGCAGCTGTAAGGACAAATGCAGGGTAAAGCCTACCAAAGATAGCACAAAGAACCACCCAAATTCCTCTGCTTTAGTCGTCTGTGCTTCAATGCTTTAAACAACCCAACCATCCGCTGGGGATGAGAAATCCTGCAATCTCGTGAGTGTCACTGCCTAAGGCTATTTGTTGTGCCAGGACCTGTTGTACATTGTTTAAAGCAAAAATTCATTTCTTAGGGATTAAACAGGACAAGGATACAGAACGTTAAAGGCCGTGAATCTCCTTGGAAGAGGTGCTAGGCTGCAGCTCAGATTCTAGACTATTCTGGTTGAGGGTTGTCAACTGGACAAGCTTTACTAAAGGGGCCACATGCTTGAGTCTCAGCGCACACCAGTATGCTTGCTGGTCTGGTCTTTACTTATTTTGAGATTCCTCGGAAGGAAACCACAATTTCCAAGAATGCAACTGCTCCTGAGTAATTTATGAAACAACAGGTGTTTGTTTTTCTCACTCGCTATGGACTATTCTGCTCCTCTCCATTTTCACCTGTTTGCAATATCACTCCCCCAGGGGACAGCCAGCTCATACCGCCACATCCTTTTCAACTCCAAAAATCTCCTGACTTTTCTCAAAAGATGCACTTCCTCTAGGCCTTATTCCTTTTGACCTCGCTGTGTGTGGGCAGAATGCTCAGGAAAGTGCTTGCTGCCATATTCCTAGGAAGTGAGGCTTCAAAGGTGGGTAAACAGCACGCCAGAGAGCTCCTTTGGAAACAGTGCTGCAATTCATGGTGGTGGGGCATCGGCACCCCTCTGACGCCCACACAGTACTTCCGATCTGGCCGCCCTCAGGCAGGTCCTGCTGAGTTTGCAGCTACTCTTATTTTACACTTCGGAGCCTCTTGGATATTCCGGAAGTACTGGAATAGTTAGCAGCTAATGGAAAAGGCCAGCCATGCTCTGGTCTCTGGGGACACACGACCAAGTGCTTCCCACCTTCACTCAGCCCCTCCCACCTCAGTGAGGCAGCACGGCAGACCACAGGGCTGAGTGACGGAGGCAGGAGCCTCACACGTCATGAGCGTAACCAGGCTGGTCCATGTTCCCCCTTGGTTTCCTTCGGGATTGGCCTCCGTCTTTGGGGTTGCTTCCTGCTGCTTGCCTCTTCTCTCTCATCCTTCCAAAGGAGGGAAACAGGGGGACCCAGGAGTACAGGCTGGGGTCCGAGGACACACATAGGCTAAGGTCCAGTCCTAGCTCAAAGGCCAGGGATATAGGGCCACAGATGACAATAAAGATGCCCATCTGCCAGGAGTGGTCCCCCACCAACCACCTCCCTGATGGTCAAGCGCACAAAATCTGGCCATCCTCAACACAGCCAGCAGCGGTCGGTAAACACAGTGCCAGGTCCACATGCCTGCCGTCCACACTGCATCCATCCCCCATTGTTTTTCTCTATAGCTAAGACAGAAGGACCTTTATTAGGAAACAAAATTCTATTTCTTTATACTCAAAGAACTTTTTTTTTTTTTTATAGAGACAGAGTCTGACTTTATCGCCCTCGGTAGAGTGCTGTGGCGTCACACAGCTCACAGCAACCTCCAGCTCCTGGGCTTAGGCGATTCTCTTGCCTCAGCCTCCCAAGTAGCTGGGACTACAGGCGCCCGCCACAATGCCCGGCTACTTTTGTTGTTGTTGTTGCAGTTCGGCTGGGGCCAGGTTTGAACCCACCACCGTCGGTATATGGGGCTGGTGCCCTACTCACTGAGCCACAGGCACCGCCCTCAAAGAACGTCTTGGTATCTTACCTGTTAAACTTTGAGTAGCTTATCTGTTAAACTGGGCCTTTACCTGAACTAAAAGATTTCTTGCTGTTAAATTTTTTCTAAAGCTCTTCAACTAAAGCTTGTTTTAACTCACTAGTATGAACAAAGGTACTTCTATGACAAAACCATGTAAGAAAAAGTGAAGGCCAAAAATTTCAGACATCATTATAGAGGACCCAATTCTTCATTTAAAAAATATGTTTAATACTAAAAATACCATCCAAATATTTTATATGTATATTCATATGTATTATTAAATAGGAAAATATCTTCCTGTAGAAAGGGGAGATTATCTGAGGCCATTAAAACATTTTAAAAGCAGGTACTTAAGAAAAATTCTTCTTTGGGAAACTAAAAATCATTTAAGACTAGCAAAGTGATGACCGTGTTAAGAAACTCCCGTTAAGCCGTTAAATTCTTGTCAGGGTACCAAAGGTTCTAAGAAACCATTTCCCCACCTTCCATTTCACTTACTAATATTCAAGAAAATTCCAGCTCCCTGTGCAATTGGACTCTGTCCTGGTCTAGCATTTAATTAGTGACCTCTTCCTGTCTAGCTTCAAAGCATTCCACTTCTGCTAAATGAATCAGTTCATCCAGAGCTAACTCTCATGACTGTGCATTTATTTATGAACAGGCCTGTGCTTCCTCCCCAGAGCACAAGTATTTCTGTAAACAAGCAGGGGGTTTGGGTCCCTGGAAGATTTTCTGCTGCAGCAAAGTGGCTGCCTTCGCTCCGTGACTGGGAAGCCTGCTGTGGGATCTACCCATCTGTGTCAGGCAGAAAAAACATTTATATTTCACACATTTCTGATGTTCATTTTGGGATAGAATAATGAAGATTAAAATAGCTGGTTTAAATCCAAACCATATCTATGTAATGAGAACTGTGTGAATTTTAATGCTTTTTTATGAGCAATACACAGAGTGGGGGGAATACCCTGAAGTTTCCAGGGGAGCCCAGCTCACACCTCTAAATTTAGTGCAACTCAAATGTGGAAAAAAAGTGGAAGAGGAGAAAGAAATCCATAGGAAACAGCTATAGCTTTCACCATAGACATCTATATAGACTGCTTAGGAACATCAACACATATGCTAGAAATATTGCAGATAGAACTAAAGACATCTACAGATGAAGTTCATTTTAAGCTGGTAAGTGAGCATTTACTAAGCATATTAAATTAGGAAAAAAAAAAAATTAGGGACGGTACCTGCACACTGCCTCTGCATCGAAGTTCCGAGTTTGTCTGTGATCGATTACAATAATTTCATGATGCTTATCAAGAAAGCATTCAAGGGCTGACTCGGGAGTCCGAGCAATGTTGCATCTGTAGCCAGCTCTGTCACAGGCCCACCAGAAGCCATCACTCTGACTATCTTCCTTTCCAAAGATCAGTAAAACCTGAAATACAATGAAAAGGGAATCTTGACAGAAATCCTCCTGAGAGATGTCTTCAAACAGGCTTATCATGTACTGGCCAAGAACAGAGGGAAGCTACCTGGATGCCAATCCCAGCCCCCCCCATTGGTTACCACGGTCTTTGAACAAGATTTTCGTATCTTTGGCCTACAGTTTCTCTGCTGTAAGATGGGATAACCCGGTGCCACATAAGCTAGTTGTGAGAACTGTATGAGCTCAGCACAAGTATCCAGTCACTATGACAGTCACTGTAACTCATGGCAATTACAAGTATTTCTAATTTCCTAATCAGTTTTGTTTGTAAGTGAGATAAGCAACAAAATTAATAGGACAATTGACACAGGTTAGATTATGGCTCACATATATGGTACATGTATTTTGTTTCCGCGTAAGTAGTGGTTGCCTTGTAGACCCTGATGGCCACACCTCTTTGAACTTAGCACTAAGATACCTACAGAGACATAGGAAAGGAAGAGGTCTCAAAACAACCTCAAAGACAGGTTCTAACACCCAATCCTTGCCAGAATCTGGAAAGAATGACCATGCAATACAAAGCTGATGGAGATAAACTGAGGAAAATTTGCCTGTTTTGCTGCCTCATTGAGAAGCAGCCCCACCCACAGGAAGAAGTTAGGGATACTTTACACAATTTCCCTCATCATCCCTGGGGCTCAGGATCCCAGATTCGCTGCCAGCCAGAAAGCCAGAGACAGCCTCACCGCCACCAGAGCTTGTTGACTTATTTATGGTCAATCTTCCTCATTAGAGAATTACGCTTCAGGACAGCAAGGATTTGCCTTTCTTGTTCCCGGCTATACCTCCTGGGCTCAACACCAGGCTGGCACTTACTAGCTGTTCAGCAAATATTTCAGGAGTGAAAGAATAACTACTTATGGGGTTTTCTGAGAAATGCAAGAGTGCTTTACTGCTAATAGAAGTAAAATTACCTTCCAGCAAGAGGTCTAATAAGAAAAACCTACAATAACCTCAAGATATTGATAAGGCATTTAATAATCTTCCACATCCACTTCTGTTTTAAATAATTAGAAATACAAGAATAGTTTCTCAACATCAAGAGCTTTTAAGCCAATAGTCAATATCATTCGTCATGGTGAAATATTGTGTTTAATTTAAAATCAGAAATAAGCCAAATTATCCAACTATTACCATTACATTTGAAATGCATTTTATTAATTGGAAATTAGAAATAAGATAGAAAAGTAAAAACAAATACTAACTCTGTAAGTTGACTAGCCAAGGGCCAGTAACTAACTGGTCAACATACAGAGATGGACAACATAAGGAACTAGGCCTTCTGGACTGATAAATACATGTGGTGCATGTCAGGTCTATGTACTTTAGGTCAAGTTAAGGAGGTGATCAGTGCAGGGCAGGTTCAACTGCGGAGGTTCTACTGTATAATGAATCTCATGTACTCATCCATCTTCAGCAATAACCAATTCCTAGCCAATCTGAGTCCTTCACTCTCCCCACCAACTTTCCCCATTCTTGTATTAGACTGAAGCAAATCCAGACTTTTTTTTTTTTTTTTTGAGACAGCATCTTACGACGTCACCCTCAGTAGAGTGCCACCGTGGCGTCACAGCTCACTGCAACCTCAAACTCTTGGGCTTAAGCGATTCTCCTGTCTCGGCATCCCAAATAGCTGGGACTATAGGCGCCCACCACAATGCCTGGCTATTTTTTTGTTGTAGCTGTCATTGTTGTTTAGCAGGCCCAGGTCAGGTTCGAACCTGCCAGCCCCAGTGTACATGGCCAGCTCTCTAACCGCTGAGCTGCGGGAACTAAGCCAAATCCAGACATCTTATTTCATTCATATGCTTCTGTGAAAGATAAATACTCTTTTCTAAAAGAACAAAACCATAGCACCATTTCATACTTAACCTTCTCTAATAATTTCTTAATATAAATAAATATAATCATACATGCCATCTGTTTTATACTTTATAGAAATTATTTCTAGTTTTCTTGAATGCCAGGTTTCTAGAGGAGAGATAAGATATTTTTCAGCATGATTCTGACATTTTCTTCTTAGCATGCCAATAACACCTAAGGCTGCCATACTTGTTAAGGCTCAGCAAGGCCAGAGAGGGTCACTTCTCAGCCCCACATGCTCCTAGCATCTCCAGCCACTGAGCTCCTTCTAGGAAGAAATAGGAGGTAGCTCTCACAAGAGAAGAGAAGGCACAGCCTTGTGGATTTTGATAATGAAAAGAAAGTCTTCAAATCCAACTAGTAACAAGTCAGCTACAGTAAGAAAAATCAGGTAGGATAAACTGGCAAAAAGTCAACAGCGCTTCGCTTGGAGTAGTTGTTGTGTTAACTTGAGAAATTCAACACGCAGGGCCCAGAAGTCAGGAAAGGTGAGTAACTTTGTCTCTCGTGTCTCGCTGAATTCTGAGTTTCTAAAGCAAAACCTTAACAGTGTTTGTGCCCTTGATACCATTATGCCTCAATATTTGACTAACACAAAAGCACACAACTCTTTTCTCCTGTTGAACATTGCTACAGGTATCACTAATTTTTAGAAACACTGTTTTTAACTGCTTAGGGGGTGCTGCTGAACAAAATAAGGGCTCCTCGCACTGTAGTGGCCAGGGGGCAAAAAACAAGTAGCAGGCATGTGACGCGAGCACATTATGTGGACTGTTAATAAATAACGGGTGTTATGCAAAAAGCAACAGAGCAGATTAAGGGCTCAGACCAGTGAGCAATGTCTGAAGGGAATAGAAACAAAAGCCCAGCTGATGGCTGAAGGAAAAGCACTCCAGGTAGAGAGCCATAGCCCCTGAGATGCATCTGATGTGTTCACAGGGCTGCAAGGGAGCTGGTGTGACCCAGTGCAAGGTGAGTGGGCAGGAGGGTGAGCGGAAGTCAGGCCACAGCAAAGGGCTGTGATATGGTAAGGCTTTCATTTGAAGGAGTTTAAAAAACTGGATTTTACGCGGAAACTTACAAAACTGATGAAAGGTGGGAAGTCATATTAATTGCGCCTTTTTATTTTCTGTTTTGCCATCTAGGGCTTCGCTGACACAGGAAGGACTGCCCCTAAGCTAATTCCTAGGGACAGCAAATAACTGTCCTGGGATCATACCTCTCATATGCAAACCAACCAATCTAGAGCCCAAGTCCCAAGCACCCTCCTTTGGCTCTTACATTCTGGGCTACAACCCCCTCTACCCTAATCAACCCAAGGCCAGATGCCAGACCTCTACAACTCCTCTCCCAGACCCTCCTGAAATTTAGACTAGCCAGCCCTGAACCTGCTTCCCCTGCCTCCAGATCCTTCTGGTAGAAACCCAAGTCCCCCATCCTCACCTCCTGACAGACCCTACAGCTCCCTTGTGGCCCTGGGTGGGGTTGTGCCCCTCCTCTTGGGAACTGTAACTATTTTTTCAATGATAATTGTTCCCTGAACCGCTGGCCTTACCATACCTGAAAAATAAAACCCACATTTAAAACCAAAAGTACTGAGATTATTCATTTATCTACATTTTTTTAAAAAATATAAGGCAGTTGTTACTTGCAACCAAAAAACAAAAACCAAAAATATCTAAACCCAGTCCTTCTTCAGCTTCAATTGTCTACATCAGTATTGATACTCTGTTAAAAATGGCCATTCGTTAATATTTATTAGTATTATTTTTGAGACAGAGTCTCACTCTGTTGCCCTGGGTAGAGGGCCGTGAGTCATCATAGCGCACAGCAACCTCAAACTCTTGGGCTCAAGCGATTCTCCTGCCTCAGCCTCCCAAGTACCTGGGACTACAAGCACCCTCCACAACACCTGGCTAGTTTTTCTACTTTTACTAGAGATGGGGTCTCGCTCTTGCTCATACTGGTCTCACACTGCTGAACTCAAGCAATCCACCCGCCACAATTCCCAGAATGCTAGGATTATAAGCATGTTAACATTTATTAATCATTCATCAAAGTTAATAAACAATGACTCATATAAATGATTTTGCAAAATACATTTCTAGAAAAAAAAATCATCTCTGAATGGTCTATAACAACTTGACTTATAAAGAGCAAAAGCAAACTGCCCCCTGTGCTTGCTCTAAATAATATGCTCAACATTTACTCATTTATTATGAGTAATAAATACTCATTATGATAACTTATTATGTAAGATGCTAGGAATTAGGAATAAAAAGACAACAGAGACAGGTCAGTCTCTGCCACTAAGACCCCAGCCAGAGAGAGTCAGGGAAGCAGATAATTACAATAAATGTGCTAATAAATGGTAACCACAGACAGCCCGGAGAGGAGTCTGACACAGGAGGAGAAGAAAGTGGTTCTGTCACATCAATCTCATTGTACTGCTATAAACACAGCAAAAGAGTAGAAGATGAAGAAGCGATTGCGGCTGAAGCATGGAACAATGAAGGGCAGAGCTCGGCCAGCCTGGGTTCTGTCCAGACGCAGCAGTCCTCACTCTGCCTGGTAGAACCAGACCGTAACAATTACCTCGCAAAGCTATCTAATAAACAAAGGCAAAATTATGATTGTTCTGTGACCCTTAAAAATTTTTGTCAAAATGTTGAAAACTTTTTTTATTGCTGGTTATAAATGTATAGGGGAATGAAAAAATGAAAAACTATTATCTGTATGGTACACTGTAACCTCAAGCATTAAACACTGAGAAAAATATTTCTTTTTTAAAACTTTCAGAAGAGTAGTTGAAACAGTGTTTGCCACTTTCTTCTAGTCATATAAATTGTGAGACCGAGGGAGCATCTTTTCTCTGCTTTTGTGAATTGTCATGCTCCTCAGTCTGGATCAGCTGCCAGCGTTTTATCCTCGGGGCTTTCAGTGTTCTGCAACATCCCCAGGGTCCTCTTAACTAACGCGAAGTTTTCTTGGGGGCTGCACTCCCTCTGTAAAATCTCCATCCTTTTCATCACAACTACTGGCCTTAGTTGTGTCGGGAAGCTTGCATTCACTGATATTTCTAGAATCCGTCAAAGGTAGCAGCCTCAGCATTCCCCTAGTCAGCTCTTTCTCCTCCAATTACATATATGGTCAATTTCTTCACTGCACTTTCATCTTTGTTGGCTCATTCCTTCTTTTAATAACCTATTTTTGCATAATGTCATGTGGGTTTACCACTGAGAGGCAGGAGGCAACACAACTACGTGCTTTGTTGTCTGCACTTACGACAAATAGGAGAAAGGCAGAGTCCAGCCCAGAGACTAACAGTGATGGAGTACCGATGATGCTGCACATTTATCATTTATTCAGTGATTTGTGGACTGAAAGGGCAGCAGCAAATTTTGAGTCTAGCATTTACTCATAGTTAAAACACTGATGTAACCGGTGATCCAAAAAATGTTGGGGGCCTGGTGTTATTTAATAAAACCATGCAATTTGCACACATTGGAACTGGGCAAAGTAAGGACTTCCTGCACTGCTTTTCAAAAGTAACTATAAAGACTCAAACTGCCAGGGAGGGCCTCCCTTTATCTCCAGGGAGAACTCTACCTAAACTTTCCTGGAACCACGAAGTTTAGTTTGTCATTCATCCTGGGCTAGGAGGATGAAACGAGGGCTGACCCAGGGAAGGGTCAAGAGAATGAACTGGAGGGCTGGTGTGGGAGGCTACAGCGGTGTGCAGCTGGTTACCCAAAGGGTCCCCAGAAGCAATGACAGGAGCAGGGGCCATGACTCTTGGGAGTTCTCAGAGCAGGATGGACTCTGGGAAGGATCCATCAACCAACAGAAAAGGACAGAGACTTCCCCAGAGCAAAGCAGTGGCAGAGCTGGAACCTGCCCCTCCCAACCCCTCCTTCAGCCTCCTCTCCCAGCTCCAGCTGAGGCCATGCTTTGCTGGGAATCCTTATAACTATTTCTTTTTTAAGTTTTATCAAGAAAGAGGTGGAAACTATCTTTCTGAGGCTAGCAAAAATCTGTCTTTGGTAGCTAAACTAGAATGAAACCATTTTCTCTGCTGAATGCTAAATTATGAAAAAGATGAAAACAAAACTGAACTTTTCCTGAACTTGAGAGTGGCAATACAATTGTTCATTACTACCAGTGTTTTTTCCTAAACAAGGGTATGTCTATACGTCTCCAAATGGATTACTAACATCTACTACTAAACCCTCAATTTTCAGAATATTCAGTTTGACTTTAAGCAAAAACCTGATAACAGGGAGCTTCCAAGTTGTACCACACAACACAGAACAACAGAGTGATTTGATCTGAAGAAGGGTCACTTGTGTAGACAACAATGGTCTGAGAACTTCCCTTAAATGTCCCTAGAAAAGTAATGCTGATAACAGCTACAGTTTGATGAGAATTTTCAAAGGGCCAAGTAACTTGAAATACACTATCTCACTCAGTAATACTTTCTGAATGTATTGCTCTCATTTTACAGACATGGAAACTGAGGCTTGGACAGCTAGGAGACTTTGTGATACCACATGCCTAGCTAGATTTGAACTGAGGTTGGCCTGACCCAAAGTCTTTGCAATCATATGTTAAGTAACTTACTCTGTCTCAGTTTTATTTATTTTTTATTTTATTATTATTTTTTTTGTAGAGACAGAGTCTCACTTTATCGCCCTCGGTAGAGTGCCGTGGCGTCACACAGCCGACAGCAACCTCCAACTCCTGGGCTTAGGCGAGTCTCTTGCCTCAGCCTCCCGACTGTCTCAGTTTTATTTTTACCCCATAAAATATTGGACCCAAACTCCTAACAACTCTGTGGTTCCATGGAACTGGCTGGACTAAGAAGAAGACACAACTAGGTTGCAGCAACATGGACAGACAGGAAGGGAGAAGCTGACCGCGGCGAGTTACTGAGTCACCACTCAGTCATTTCACTTAGTATGTGAAGGTCAGCTCTCCACAAGCCCATGTGCCAGTTTATAAAATCCCCAATATGTAATGGTTCCAAGATAAAAAAAAAAAAAAAAAAAGCCCATAGCCATACAACATGGAGGAATAACAACACAGAAAAAAAGGTTTTGAAGAAAGATACTAGTTTGCTTAGGCCACAGCTATAGGGATCCACTTCCAAGGGCAGTTGGGAGGTCCAGTGTGAAGGGAAAGAGAACAAAACTCCACTAGCAGAAGCACATCAGTCCCACACACTGGGGAAGTAAATGGGCCTCAGGCACTGACGAAGACAAACCACGTGGCTTTCAGATAGCATCATGTTGGTTTGAATCCTCTGCCTCATAGTATCTCCCCTACTTGTCATTTTCTGTCCAAGACTGAAAAATATGACTATCACTGTGATCACATCCCTCACCCAGGAGCAAGGCTCCGTACAGCACCGTGTGCACTCCCCTTCCCATCCACTCCTGACTGCTCCTGCCTGCTTTGTGGAGAGCACGCAGAGCCCCCTCCTAACTGTGCTGGTGGGAGCAAATTTCCCCTGATGACTTCAGAAATGCCCCCTCAAAAGCAAACACATCCCTGAAATATTCTTATTAAAACATTTTCTCCCAAGCCCTAAGAGCTCTAGCTAATGTAGCAAATTAATATTTTTGGCATTTCAGTCAAGTAACTAACAGAATAGATATTCTTCTCCAAGGGAAAAAAATAAAACAAAAACAGGTATTCTTCCTTTCTTCCTTTGGAATGCCACGTCATTCTTTTGCTCCTTTTCTCTCTTTTTTCCCCATCTTCTCTTCTCTTGCTCCCTGCTCTATTCTCCCATCTCTTCCCCCCAACTCTCTTCCCGTTCTCTAATATAAAATAAACTCATACTTCTCTATCTTACATTTTTTTTTTTAAAAAGCACTAGGACATCGCTTGATTTTTCTAAGACAGCTGCAAAGCTAGCAGTAGAAGTACTTGACTAGATATCAGTGTTCCTAACATTATAGTGATATAAACAGTAAAACCTACCTCCCAGAACTCTTTCTGTGCTCAGGAAGCATCATGCCCTCTCTCTATCCCCTGTAGCACCTAACATGGAGCTTTGAACATAGGAAGTATTCAGTAGCTACTCATGTACCAATGAGCCAAACACCATGTTTGAATGAGACCAGACAGTAAAGCCACTCTTGATCCTTAGTTGGGCTTATTTTATTTTTTAAAAGGGTCTCCCTCACTCAAATGCAAGACCACTTGCATCTGCTGTCAAACTCACTGGGATACACATTAGCATAGTAACAATACAAGTCTTGCACTGGGTGGTGGGTTCACATATTCATTTTCTTATTATGTTGCACAGGTTATAAGCACGAGTAAAAAATATTTTGTATGTTTTAACATACTAAATATAATAAATTCAAATTTGCAGATAACTGTCTTTCAGTGATAGGAGAGTGGGGCTGTCAAGGGATATTTAAATCCTGCAAAAATCTGTATCCTATCTGAAAGGATAGAAATATAGCATAACTTGAGGATTTGTTATAAAATTTGACTGCTGAGGATGTATATTACAAATAATTTAAGGGTAGGAACATACCTCAATACAATAAAAACCATATGTGATAGACTGACAGCCAGCATCATACTGAATAGGGAAAAACCAAAAGCTTCCCCTAAGATCTAGAACAAGATAAGGACGTCTACTTTCACCACTGTTATTCAACATAGTACTAAGTTCTAGTGAGAGCAATCAGACAAGAGAAAGAAACAAAGGGCATCTGAACTGGAAAGGAGGAAGTCAAATTATCCTTATTTGCAGACAATGTATTATATTCAGAGAAACCTAAAGACCCCATTAAAAAACTATTAGAATTGATAAACAGATTCACTAAAGTTGCAAGATACAAATTTAACATACAAAAATCAGTAGCATTTCTATATCTCAAAAGCAAATGATCTGAAGAAACCAAGAAAGTAATCCTATTTACAAGAGCTACAAATAGAATAAAATACCTAGCAATAATAAACTTAACCAGAGAAGTTTAAGAAAGCTCTCTACAGTAAAAATTATAAAACTGATTATAAAACAAAAATTATAAAACAATAAATTAAAGAAGACACACAACAAAAGGAAAAATATTTCATGCTCATGGATTGGAAGAATCAGTACTGTTAAAACAACCTTACTGCTCAAAGCAATCTACAAATTCAATATAATACCATTAAAATACCAATGACTTTTCCCAGAAATAGAAAAAATAACGCTAAAATTGATATGGAGCCACAAAAGACTCAGAATAGCCAAAGCCATCCTAAATAAAAAGAACAAAACGAGAGGAATCACAAGACCTGACTTCAAATTATACTGCAGAGCTATACTAGTCAAAACAGTAAGGTCACTCGCATAAAAACAGATACACAGATCAAGGAACAGAATAAGAATCCATAAATAAATCCACACATCTTTAGTGAACTTATTTTAGACAAAGGTCCCATGAATATATATTGGGGAAAAGATAGTCTCTTCAATAAATGATGCTAGGAAAATTGGATATCCACATGCAGAAGAATGAAATTAGACCTTAATTTTTCACAACATACAAAATAAATCAAATCAAAATGGTTAAAAGACTTAAACTTAAGACCTGACACTATAAAACTACAAAAAGAAAACATTAGGGAAATATTCCAGGATATTGGCCTGAGCAATGATTTATTGAGTAATACTCTAAAAGCACAGGCAACCAGTGCAAAACTTGAAAAAATTATAACTAGCTAAAAATTTTCTGCACAGCAAATGAAACAATAACCCACAGAATGGGAGAAAATATTTGCAAACTACCCATCTGAAAAGAGATTAATAACTAGACTATACAAGAAGTTCAAACAGGGCGGCACCTGTGGCTCTGTGAGTAGGGCGCTGGTCCCATATACCGAGGGTAGCAGGTTCAAACCCGGCCCTGGCCAAACTGCAACAGAAAAATAGCCGGGCATTATGGTGGGCGCCTGTAGTCCCAGCTACTCAGGAGGCTGAGGCAAGAAAATCACCTAAGCCCAAAAGCTGGAGGTTGCTGTGAGCTGTGATGCCACAGCACTCCACCAAGGGCAACAAAGTGCGACTCTAAAAAAAAAGAAGCACAAACAACTCAATAGAAATATATTAAATAATCTGATTACAAAATGGGCAAAAGATCTGAATAAAATATTTTTGAAAAGAAGATACACAAATAGCCAATATGTATATGAAAAATGTTCAACATCACTAGTCATCAGAGAAATGCCAATCAAAAATACAATGAGATATCATCGGTTAAAATGGCTTGTATCAAAACGACAGGCAATAATAAATGCTGGCAAGGATGTGGAGAAAGGGGAATCCTTGTACACTGTTGGTGGCAATGTAAATTAGTGCAACCATTACCAAGAACAGTATGGAGGTTCCTCATAAAACTGAAAATAGAACTATCACATGACCCCACAATCCCATTGCTAGGTATACATCCAAGAGAAAGGAAATCAATACGTCCAAAAGATCTTGGCACTCCAACGTTTACTGTAGCACTATTCACATTATCCAAGATTTGGACTCAAACATAAGTGTCCACCAACATTAGATGAATAAAGAAATTTTGGTAATACACAATGGAATATTATTTAACCACAAAAATAATGAAATCCTGTCATTTGCAATAACATGATAGAACAGGAAAACAATATGTTAAATAAATAAGCCAAGCACAGAAAGACAATACTACAAAAATGTTAACCAAAGAAAGCTGGCCTGGCAATATTACCAACAGATAAACAGAATGTAAGTCAAAAGGTTAAAGAGACACTTACATAACAAAAAATGGAACAGCCACCAAACAGCAATCAAGAGCCAGGATATATCTCACAACACAGACTCAAAATATCAGCAAATATTAACAGATAACTGATGATTTGATAAATCCACTGTAATTAAAAACTGATAGAACAGTCACAAAATTAGTAGAGATTGTTTGAATAGCATAGTTCATAAAGTTGAACTAACTCATGTATAGAGAACCCTCTACCCAACAAGTAGAGAATACAACTTTTTGAGCATCTTTTGTGGAATACTGATTTAAAAACTGACTATACACTTGGCCACAAAACAAACTACAACAGGTATCAAAGAATCAGTAACAAAGGCATCAAAACAATTCAACAGGAGATAACAAGCTTTTTAACAAATGGAGCTAGAAACAGTCCATTAGTATGGGGGTATAGAGGGAATAAGCCTTAACACCTGTGTCACACCACACCCCAAAATCACCTTGAGATCTAAAATTATAAGTTAAAACAATAAAGCTTCTAGAAGGAAACACAGGAAATTATTTTCTTGATAATTCATGATAACTGCTAATTGATAATAATACCTGGGAGTAGGTAAAGATTTTTAGAACACAAAAAGCAATAACCATAAAAGGAAAAAAATAGACTTCATCAAAATGAAAAATTTTGGATCATCAAAAGCCAGAGTTATGGAAATGAGTATAAGAGCCACAGATTAGGAGAAAATGTTCTCAAATATGACAAAGGACTTATAACAAGAATATATATAGAACTCTTACAACTTGGAAATTTTTTAAAATCAACCCAATTAAAAAATAAAAAGGAGACTTGACCAAACGCTTCACAAAAGGAAAATAGAATAGCCAGTAAGTAAATTAAAAAGTGCTCATCATTATTTACGAAAAAATACAAATTTAAATCACAATAAGATAGTATTACTCAGCTGCTAGAAGAGCTAGCATTTAAAAAGATTGACAATATCAGATATTCCTAAGGATTTGTTGTAACCAGAAATCTCATATTGCTTATAAAAGTATAAAATGGGGTGGCGCCTGTGGCTCAAAGGAGTAGGGCACCGGCCCCATATGCCGGAGGTGGCAGGTTCAAACCTAGCCCCAGGCAAAAACTGCAAAAAATATAAAAATAAAAATAGAAGTGTAAAATGGTATGACTTTGAGAAAAGATCTAGAAGTATCTTAAAAAACAAAACAAGGTAGGCACAGCATACCTATAATCCTAGCACTCTGGGAGGTTGAGGCAGATCAAGTGAGGTGGATCACTTGAACTCAGGAGTTCAAGACCAGCCTGAGCAAGAATGAGACCCCTGTCTCTACTAAAATAGAAAATATTAGCTGGACATTGTGGTGGACACCTGTAGTTTCAGCTACTTGGGAAGCTGAGGCATGAGGATTGCTTGGGCCCAAGAGTTTGAGGTTGCTGTGAGCTATGATACCACCTGGGACAACAGAAAGAGACTCTGCCTCAAAAAAAAAAGAACCCTCTAAAAAGTTTAGAAACAAAACAAAACACGCCATTGTTCTAGAGGTTCTAGTCAGGGCAATTATGAAAAAAAGGCATTACAGATCAGAAAGGAAGAAATAATGACACGATGTCATATATAGAAAATCTTCAGGGATCCACAAAAAAACTAAAAAATGAATTCAGAAAGGGTGCAAGACACAAGATCCTGTAAAATAGAAACACATTTCGCATTCATGGATTGTAAGATAATACTCAGGAAATTGGTCTATAGAGTCACTGCAATCCCTAACAAAATCTTAGCTGCCCCTCCATCCAGAAATTGACATACAAAGATAAAAGGAACTCGGATAGGCAAAACAATCTTGAAAAATAAGAATAAAGTTGGGGGACTCACATTTAACAATTTCAAAACTACAGGAATCAAGACAATGTCATACTGGAAAAAGACTGACATACAAATCAGTGGAACAGAACTGAGAATTGAGATAAGCCCTCAGATTGATGGTTGATTGTTTAAAACACTCTTTTTTCCTCATTGTCTTGGCATCTTTGTCAAAAAGTCAAATGTTGCCGGTACAACCAGATATTCACACGCAAAACAATGAAGCTGGGCCCCTAGGTCATGCCCTATATAATGATTAACCCCAGATGGCATAGAGCTAAATCTAAAGCCTGAAACTATAAAACTCTAAGAAAACAAACAAGTAAATCCTCATAACCTTAGATTAGGCAATGAATTCTCAGATATGACAGCAAGTGATGCTGAATGAAGAAACAAATGTCAGAATGATGCCCACAGCAGGACACCTTTCAAAGACAGCTTAAAAGCATTCAAAACAAGAGTATGAACGGACACAGACATAGGAAGAGTATACAAATCTGCATCGTGGTGGTAACCTTCAGAGAGAAAAAGAAACAGAAGCTAAAGGGCTTAAACAGCGCCTGCAATGTGTTGTTTCTGGAAGAAACTCTCTGGAACAAATAGGGCATACAGTCAACGTTCGATAGAAGTAGGGTGGGCACACACATGTACCTCTATGAGTATGTGAAATATTTTACAATTTGACAAATTACACTTTTAAAAGAATGAGGCTTCCTCATCATAAGCACTGATTGCCAGTACAGCACAGGGCAAATCTGAAGGTAAATGAAATTAGTCTAAAATTACACCGACCCCAAGAAGTATTCTGAAAATTGCTTTAGGAATAAGTCCCTGATACCAACTCCTTTATTTGTTGCGGCCTTTACTCAAAATTGGGAGTACAAAATACGAACTCTCAGAACGATTACTGGAATTTTCCACTTGTTTATATTCTATACAAATAGTTGTGGCTTATGTTTAGTTTTCTCTCTCTGCTCCTAAATTTGTTTTCATCAAATTTTCCCAAGCTAACTGTCTTCCTTTTGTTTTTTTCCTTTGCCTAGATGTGCTTTTCCTTTCCAAACAACTGTAAAACATTATTTTCTTTTTCCATTTGCTTGTAAATCAAATAGTACATTTCCTTGGTTGGTTTTTCACTCTGTTATCTTTTCTGTATCTTCACTTGTCCTACATACAGGACAAGCTTCTGGCTGCTAACACGCTACAGTTTCTACAGGAAAGAATTTCACTTACTCTTGCCTAACAGGTAGATGAGGATTCTTTAATTATTTAAAAGTGTACAAGTCCCCTTATCGTACTTGCTTCTTCAAGGGGGGTTTAGAAAGCTGGAAGGGCTTTGAGGAGGTCACAGTTGCTGTCGTTGTTGGGATGAGGTCAATCTCAGCACCCAGTGGGCTGCTTAGCTCAAGCCACACAGAATACGCAGAATAGAAAGGGGAGGCTTTTATTATTATCAACTCTTCCCAAGCAACAAGAACAATGATCATTTCCTGAGGGTGTGCCATTGCCAGGCAGTGTTCTAGGTACTCAATGCTATTTTATTTAATTCCCTATGAAAGAGGCATTCTCGTCTCCACTTCGCAGACAGGACACCGGGTCAAAAGAATAAAGCTATATACAAGGACGGACTATTAATTTCCCAAACTCATCCTAGAAAAAGCACTACATACCTCACTGCTCAGTATCACTACAGTCACCGTCAACATATTCCCCTTGGGAAGCTGATGCCACTGTCTAGCTCACCCTTCAAAGCAATTTTGGAGCTCATTTTCTGGAATGGCCAGAATTGTCATCATTACAAGGTCTGAAAATTAAGTTTGCAAATTCATCCTAGAAAAAGTGCTATGTACTTCATTGCTGAACATCACTGCGGTCACCTTGGAAGTACCTCCCTTGGCCGTCTGGTGACCATAGTCATATTCAGCAATGAGGTAGGAAGCACTTTTTCTAGGATGAGTTCCCGAACTTGATCGTCAGGTAGTATACAAAATCACACAGCTGATTAAAGGCAGAGGCAAGATTCACACTCAGCTATGACTCACAGCAAAGGCCAGCCCTTCAGCACCACACTGCTTCTTCCATTTCTGGCTATAGGAGGATGGGGAACAGATTCGTTTTTTGGTAGAAGAGCTGTTCTTTCTCACAATCCACCATACAATCTACCCCATTATATTTATATTCTAGATGGAACAATGTTTAAGTGTTCAAGAAAGCAGATTTTAGTCCTCAAGTATGACATCAATAAAAACAAGCATTTCCTTGACACGCAGACAAAATACATGTCTATTTAAGTATATACGTGTGTGCAGGTGGGCCAAGGACAGCCCTCTGTTGCATGCTCTGAGCACGATTCTCCTACTGAGTAAAGGCTGCGTACCTGAATAGGGTCCTGCGTCAGTCTCATGGGCCCAATGCGAACCTCTGCCGAAGACACCTGCTGAATAAAGGACAGCACATGAGAAGTGTCAAGTCTTAAACTACACAGACTGATAAACCCTTTCTCACACAACATACTATAATTTGCCGCTTTGCAGACTCTGAATGAAAGGATCATTTCATCTGGCCTGCAGACAGGTTACACAGCATCCTGTATAGTACAGACTGTTTTTAGACAACAGTATCTTTTTATATGTATTGTAAATGTCTGAAAGGATAATATCCCCAAATGGTGAGTGTCAGACTTTCAGGTTATCTTTCCTTTCGTGCCTAGGTTTTTATAATGAGCACATATTGCTTCATGATAGAAAACAATTCAATTCAATAATTATTTACTGAGTACCTACTGATACAGGATTGCCCCCTCCCCCTTCCCTCCATTCAAGGCTGGACAGGGTACCCTGGTTTTCCTAGGCTTGGGCAAGTTCATGAAGCTGACCTTTGGCCCTGAGCTGGAGGGACTGCATTCATTCTTTTGTCAATAACACTCATTAATGATGAAAACGTGCTTCTATTTGCCAAGTCCTGGCCAAGGGTAATTCCCAAGACCTGATAAAGAACCCACATAGAGACTCCTCAGTTTTTAGTTCTTTCCCCCTTCCAGCTCTGGTGCCTTTTACTACTTCTGTATTCCTTTCTAACTTCTAATAAAAATCCTATCTTACCACTGATCTGTGGTCTGTAGGTTTATTCTTCGAATCCCTGAAATCAAGGACCTACTGAAGAACAAAATTCCAGGATCATATTTGGGGGCTCGTGTCTGGGATTGAAGATCTGTGGTAAGCAATGGGACCATGTCCCTCTACCTTGCTTTTCTCTGTAGTTATAATAATAGAGACTAATAATTTTGATGCATGTTGGCCGGTAAATGTGCATTGTGTGACTGCTGACCTCCAGGTCACAGGCGAGAAGCTGCAGGGGAACGAACTTTCTAATTCCCCTTGGTTTCAGAAAGGAGTTGAAGGGAATGTTAGAAGACTTCTGAAACTATTCTATATTTACTTCTTTTCTCTGGTTGAGAGCCGAGCAAAGACGTAGCACCCAGAGGCCCTGGGGTCCCCAGCAAAGGTTCTGACCCCAGGACACTTGGAGAGGCTTTGGAAAAACATGCTGTCCCAGCTCTTTCGATCTTCTCTTCTCTTCCATGGTCCCAAACTTTTCCTATTTATCTCTATAGACCTCTGCTGCTTCTCTGTCTCTCTCCTTGTAATTTACATGCTTTGTTTGATTGTTGGTAAAGGATTGCTTTATATACCAGTTAAGTTTGTATAGGCTCATTCGGGTATTTTTCACGTTATAAGTGTGCTTTGGGTTTGTAGGTGTGTCATAAAGTCGTTTTTACTGCCTTTCATTGCAAAATTAAATTCAATTGGCATTTTCACGTGTCTAAGAAAAAAGGCTAAGCCATGTTAACTACAAGTTAGCTCCAACCAAAGGGCAAAATGACTCCCCTACACAGCTTCTCTGGGCAACTAGAGGCCTGTGGAGGGAAGCCCAGGGCAACTCCCCAAGGCCAAAATTTTTCTAAACCCTCAGCTATAGTTCAGTCTCTCAAAAATTAAGAAAGGCAATGAAAATAACCCTGGGTATTTGATTTCTTCTGGTTTACTGATGTACATGGGAAAGTTTAAAATACTTCCAGGTTTCTTTAAGACTTCAGCTAATTGTAACTGATTGTAATGCAAAAATTTTAGAATGTCTCTCAGCCCTGAGTTTAATTGTGGTTACCTTGCTAATGTTTGGGGGAAGAAAGAAGGGTGGAAGGCATAGCATTTAAAACATGCTCATGATAAAAAGTTTATTTTCCTTTGTTACTGGGCATTTAGAACAAACTTGTAGAAATAATGAAAGGTTAAATGTGCAAACACCATACAGCCATTTTCTCCAGGAAAGGGCTCATCCCCACTTTAATTAATACTCTGGGGCAGGTGCAGGAGGGGACAGAGCTGGCATCAGGTGGGACCCGATTCTCTGATACCTGATTTTTCCGGCTGTGCTGCTGAGAAGTAATAAGTACAGCAGAACCAGCGGTTACTAAGTGCTACACTGGTAAGAGTGGCTAATTCCAGACAAGCGCAGGGGCTGAGGAGGCCACTCTCCTCAGGAATTCTTCCCCAAGCATTGGAAAGATGCTTCCTTTTGCTTGGCCGGAAGGCCTTTTTGGGTTGGTCAGAGGACGATGCTTTGACAACCCAGGAATACAGGGTGAGTTTGATTAAGACACTGGACGTTTGTTCTTTCTCACAGATGGGTAATGTTCTCTAAGAGAACACCCAGGTAACGTTCTCTTGCCAAGAGAATGGTCTTTAGGTGGGCCCAGGCTCCCAGATACCTAATATTTCGGCCTGTGCTGCTGGAACACTCCGCTGGGCTATGTTGGGACATGTTTGATCCCCAGACACTGAAAAAGAATGTAAGGTTTTTTTCTCCACCCAGGCCTGGCCTCAGTATCAACTCTCCACTAGTGAATAAGGGACCCTAGAAGGTCCTCTAAATTATGACACCATTTTTCTTTTAGATATTTTTTGTCAACAAGAAGGAACGTGGTCTGAAGTGCCCCAGGTACAAGCTTTCTTTTCCCTCAGGGACAACCAACTGTGTAAGACCTGTTAGATAGATTCACCTCTGCTGGCTGCAGTGACTTCCCCAAATGGTCAGGGATTCCCAAGAGAGACACTGTCACCACCTAGTTCAAACCCACCATCTATTTCTCCCACACCTTTCTCTGTGCATTCAGAAAACCCCAGGAGGGAGGCTGGCCCAAAAGCCTGGTCCTTCTGGGACCCCCAGAAGGCAACCATATCCAGAATTCTTTGTGTCCCTTGATTGAGACTGTGGGTGGTGAAAGGGGAAGTACACGAGTATACACTCCATTTTCTCTGGAAAATTTAAATCAAATTAAGGTTGATTTGGGGAAATTGGCTGATGACCCTGATAAGTAAACAGATGTTCTCCAGGGGTTAGGACAAAGCTTTGACCTCTCTTGGAGAGAAATAACGCTACAACTAGATCAAACTTTAACTTTTAATGAGAAAAAGTCTTAGATGAAGCTAGAAAGTAGATGATTTGTGGTTCGTGTCCAATACTGATGGCAGTATGTCTTCTGAGGAAAGGGACAGATACCCCACGGGAAGACAGTTCCCTTTGAGGATCCCGAATAGGACCCTGAGAAAGAAGGTGACTGGTGGCGTAAACATTTTCTAACATGTATCCTGGAAGGTTTACATTGATCCAAGAAAAAGCCTATGAATTATTCTAAGTTGTCTACTATTAACCAGGAGCAAAATGAGAGTCCCTCAGCCTTTCTTGAGTGGGTTAGGGAGGTGATGAGAAAACACACTCAGTTGATACCCGACTCTTTAAAAGGCAAAATTATTTTAACAGATAAATTTATCACTCAGGTGGCCCCAGACATTCAAAGAAAACCCCAGACATTGGCTCTAGGCCCAAATCATAACCTGGAGAATCTTCTTAAAACGGCCACTGTGGTATTTTATAATTGAGATCAAGAGGAAGAGAAGAAAAAAGAGAGAAGCGATTAAAAAGAAAAAAAAAAAAGACAGCTCTAGTAATGGCACTCCAACAAACAGGCACCATTCAGGGGCAGAAAGAAGCTAGAGGAGCTAAGAACAAGTACTTCCAATGTGGTCAGAGTGGCTATTTCTGGAAAGACTGCTTCCAGTAGGACCGCCTGTCCAGAGTGCAAAGGTGATCACTGGAAGGTGGCCTGTCCCCAGAGGTGAAGGCCTCCTGTGACAGTGATCCCATTAGCTCCCAAACTGGAGTGAGGGTGCCCGGGGCAGATTCTCATGGCTCCAGCTTATGTCATCACCCCTTGGGCGCCCGGGTTTGCCCCATAGTGGAGGGCCAGGAGAGAGAATGTCTTCTGAACACTGGAGCAACTCTTTTCTGTACTCCTCTCTAACCTTGGTCTTTTATCCCCCAAATCTGTAACTATACAGAGGGTGTCTGGAAAGCCAGTTACCAAATTTTTCTCTCAACGTTCAAGCTGCAATTGGGGTGACTGGCTGTTCTCTCATGCCTTTCTAATCATGCCTGAAAGTCCTGCTCCCCTTTTGGGGAGGGACATACTAACTAAAGCAGGAACAACCATTTATATGAATATGGAATAGGAACTTATACTATGCCCTCCCTTATTAGAGACAGAAATTACCCCAGAAGTATGGGCTACCGAGGGATAGGTGGGAAGAACAAAATATGCTCAACCGTTCCAAATTAAGTTAAAAATCCCACCATTTATCCCAATCAAAAGCAATATCCTCTAAAAAACAGACACTAAGAGGGGACTAATACCCATAATACAGAATCTAAAGCAGCAAAAATTGTTAATACCTTGCAATAGGCAAGGTAAGAACAGTGAGAGGAGGGGGTTAATAGGCACATATTTGTCTTTATGTCTAATGACTCTTCTTGGGTTTCTAAAAATGACTTTGCTCTAGACTAATTTGGCTGAAGGTCTTGGCCTCACCTCACGGACCCAATTTTGTTTTTCTCTAAGAGGCTCCGGTCACATGTGCCACTAGCCAGAAGCCCGGCCTATACGCTGCACTGCTCTGCCCCTTGTCAGTCTGAAGGAGCACCACCAGAGACACTGCAGTGACCCAAAGGCCACAGTGATGCAGGACAAGACAGCTCTTCAACCGCTGCCTTGGCCCTAGCGGTGCTGATGCTGTAATGGATGCAGAAACCGGCTTGAAAAAGAACCAAACACCTGTGCGGAAAACACTAGCGCCTTGCTGTCTGCTCCTCGTGCACATCTGACTGGTCAATAACCTGTTAGTCTCCAGGGCCTGGGTCTCATTGGATAACTGATGAAGACCCACCCCTAAAAAATTCCATATAAACCAACGGAGCAGAGAGCTCAGGGTC
>CAUYRH010163766.1:0-58276 GCA_963574655.1 Perodicticus potto | reverse complement strand
ACCATAGGTTCTTACACCCATCTGAGTTGTGCCCTGAATTTTTCTGGCTCAGTGTCAGGGTTTTGCTCTGGCTTCCTGTATCACAGTGATTTAGAATGTGTATGAAATATGCAAGTTTTTTGAACGCCTTCATATCCCTTCTCTGTCTCCTGCCCACTAACATACCAGCTACTAAAAGGAAGGCTTGTGCTTTGTGGTGTTCTTTTAGTAGTGGGATGAGTCGATGTGGATAATAGGCCCTCTTTTAACTCCTGGGTGTATTGGCAATGTAAATTTTGATGAGCTGTCTTGCCCATGGAGCCAAGTTTCCAGCCAAGAAACAAAGCACATGTGTGTATTCACGTGTATGTGGGTACATGCCTTGTGTGCACGCTTGTTTATCTGTGTGTGCTGTGTTTGAAATGAGCTAATTAACTGTGGTCCATAAACCTTTCTACGTCATTGAATAAATTCAATAAACCAGTTCAGGCAAGTCCAAATATTTGCAGTGATAACTAATACAACTTAGCTATCACGTATAGGACACTTATCATGTGGACAATTAGATAGATTTCAGCTTCTAAAATTAAAAGACAAAATAAAAAAAATAACATGGAAATCTTCATGTTATGGGAAAGTGAGTTTATCTATGTAAAGAACATAGTTAATACTTTATGAATGTGAGTTGTTATTAATATAACCATTATAGGGCCAGGCGCAGTGGCTCAGGCCTGTAATCCGAGCACTTTGGGAGGCCAAGGTGGGAGGATTGCTTGGTCTCAGGAGTTTGAGACCAAGCCCATCTCTACTATAAACAGAAAAACTGGCTGAGTGTGGTGCTGCATACCTATAGTCCCAGCTACTTGGGAGGCTGAGGCAAGAGGATTGTTCAAGCCCAAGAGATTGAGGTTGCTGTGAGCTATGATGATGCCAAATTTTAAAAAAATTATAAAATAATATGTATAACCATTATTATTTTGGTCTGTAACATCTTATGTCCTTTAGTCATTAAATAAAGATCCTTGGGACTAGGACAGTGGGAAGAAGTGACTTTTATACTAGACCTTTTATTATACTATTATTCCAGTAGCCTTTTTATTTAAGGAAAAGAAAAATTTCTGCCACCAACTGTCTTCAGGTTACTTATTTAATAACATTTCCCTCACTCCTTTCTACTGCCCTGTCTGGGAGCAGACTGGTAAGAAGCTGGCAGAAAAGGGCTTCTCTTCCAGCAACTTCCTGTGGAAGTAAGAACCTATTGTCTGTTTTTTCCTTTTGTAGCAGTGCTGACATTTTCCTGCTAGAGACCTAGGTCTGGAGGTAAAGGGTGGAGAGGAAAGAATGAGATAATAGTGTAAGCACACATGTGCATTTGCATGCACGTGTACCTGTGTGTGTGTGGACACCATTTGTGAGTATGAGGCGGCATCCATATCTGACTGCTCCCACTGGGAGATGCTGTCTAAAGCATGTCTCTTCCTGCTCATGCAAGACATCTTGGTTCTTGGAAAGCTTGGCAGGGAAGAAATCTCCGTGAGTGAACAGAGAAATAGTTCCACTGAAGAAACAGCTTGTGGCAAGCTCAGTTATAGTGACATTCTGGAAACTGCACTGGTCAAAGCTTTCCACTTACCCTCCGCTTTTATCACCGTGTATTTCTACTTTGCCTCTTTCTCTCATCACTCACAGATTCCTGTCTAGTTTTTAAGAAAATCTTTTATTAGCACATAATGGCTTCTAGAAAACACAAGCTCTTCTGTATAGAAAACTTGAATAGTCTTAACAAGTAAGTCCATGTCTTATTATTTCATTAAAAACAAACACATATTTTGTAGTTAAAAACTTTTCGTGGCCTCTGAGTGGGCTCTCCATCTCATCAGATATTAAGAAGTGGGATTGTTAATGTAGGGAATTAATGAAGAGAGAGGAAAATCAACAAAAGCAGAAAAATCCACAAAATTTAATACACCAACACACAAGGCAAATGTCTTTTTCCTGCATAATTTATGTTAAAATTTATCATATTCAGAAGCCAAATAAATAGCTGAATTTAGTTTTCCCTTGTTCTAGAATTTCATCGCAGGTGTACCACGCTCATTTGTAATGCAGTATCCTGCCTATTTTAAGGTAAAATATTTCAAGTACTAAGACAAGCTGAAAACAAGCCCCTAAAAGTTTTTGTAAATTTGCACTTATGTACTTTCCACATTTGAGTTTTCTCAATCTTGAAACCAAAATATTTACAAGTCTCATGTGCCAGTTAGACATTTTCTTTGCGAAGCATGAAATGACATTTTAAGTAGCAGTCAATTGTTTCTTTTAAAACACCTGTTGAAATACAAAGGAACAAACTAGTGATGCCCACAAGGCTCGTAGGGGTGTTACGACTGAAAAAAAGCCAGTCTCTAAATACAAATACTGAGTATGACGCCACGACAAAATTATAGCGATGGAAAAGACATGCAGGGCGTGGAGTGAGTGAAGGGAAGAAGGATGGAGGGCACGTGACTGCAAAGAGGCAGCCAGAGGAGTTTCTGTGAAGTCTGTATCTTGTGACATATAAAACTCCATGAGATAAAACGTAATACAACTTAAGTGCAAAAACATTTAAAAAAAATGAGAACATACAAAAAGTGGTGAAATCCAAGTAGGGTCTGAACTCCAGCTAACTATGTTGCCCACACCCTGGTTTTGCTAATACAGTAGAGTTGTCACTGGGGGAGACAGGGTGATGGGGACATGGGACCGCTCGGTACTGTTATTGAAACTTCTTCTGAGTCTGTAATTATTTCAAAATATAAAGGTAAAAAACACAAATCTCTATTGAATAATTCCAGCTACTAGCTGTACTTAGGAAGCAGTTTAGTCAAAGACTGGTGCCCATTCAGAAGGCTGAGCTTTTAGACAAACACTGAGGACTCTTGACTTAGCATATGCTTAGTATCCAGGTCTGCAACTCTTAAGCTGTGTAATTTGAAGCAATGACTGTTTCCATCATTTCTGTTATTAATAAAATCGTAGAGTCAGGATACTTCAGGGCAAGCAGGACTTCACCGAGAATGCAGGCCAAGCTCTCATGTTACACTTCTCTGGGTTTTGCTATCCTCATTTGTAACTTAAGGACTTTGTCCTAGTTTCTTTGTAGTGTTCTGCCTAGTTCTACATTTTATAATCCACCACTTCCCAATTTACACTATAGAACTTTAATGGTGATTTTATAAATTTGCCTCAGTATTTACTACATCAGAACAATGCTTAAATTTGGTTAATTACCAACATGGATGCAGAAACAACCTTGTTATCACACCATCTCACGTACTAAAAATAACTGGAGATTAAACCAACGGGGCTAATTCTTACTACTAAGCTGAGGTTTTAATGTTCCAGGATGGAGGGTCTGGGTACTCTCCTTGAGTTACTAGCGCATCTTCCTTGTGTCCACTTGAGTACTTACGTAGAAAGGAGAAGTTTACTTCGGTCAGTATTTGCCAGTATGGGCCCCTTGACTGTCCACTAGACCTGCTAATCAGTGCTGGGGAGGTTCTGGCAAAGCAGACATGCCAAGTCAGGAGATGTCATTTAGAGAGTGACCATTACCACTTGGGAATAAATGATAATATGCTCTCTTAGCAACTAACATAGCTATAGCTTCCTTATTCATCTCAACTGCCTTTCTTCATCAATGCTAAAAACTGATTACCTTGGGAAATTGAGCCCTCTGTGAAAACAAGCTCAGAACCCCAAGGGCCATGCTTGCTTGTGACAGCATACATAAACAAAAGGATTCCAGCAGGGACATTTTGTTTCTGGGTTGATTTCTCAAATCTATAATAATTTAAATCATAGTCTTTCAAAGACAAAAAAAACAAAACTAGCAACTCAGCATTAGTATAATCATTTTATTAACAAAAAGAACCCATGGGGTTCAAACAAGAGTATAAAATACAATCTTTGTTTTTTTCCCCCCCCCACCGTGGGTGAAATGGTTACATTTTAATAATAAAAATAAAAAAAGCTTTCGGAGTCAACTTACCCAAAACATAACCCCTATCTATTGAGCTTCTTATTGTGCAAAACAAAAACACAAAAAGGAAAGTTTTGCTCATGGAATGATTTTCTGTGCCAAAAAAAATGCACATTTTCAGTTTCAAAATTTCTGCAACAAAAAGGAAATTCTAAGGCCACAGTTTTATTTTCGCAAACTAAACAAGAGCAAGAGGGGATAAACAAGCAAGTAACAGCAGCTAAAATTTATCTTCATTCCCATTCCCCTATTCTCTTTTCAAATGTAGAATTTTCTACATTCATAAAACACTATCTTGATTATAAAAAAGTATGCAGTTTCAATTTACTGCTTAAGGTCAGATATACCAATATCAATTCAATAAGGCAAATCACACCTTTTAGCTACTCTCTTAACTGCTACAAAGGTAGCTCTAGTTCAATTTCACAGGGGCACTTCATGATTTCTCTAATAGAGTTGATAAACCAATCTTAGTGAAGAATTCCATTAAGTAGTTGCTTTTCTAATGAAGTCAAATAATTATACTTTCTCTCCATCCATACAGTTTGAGTTTGCTTCTTTCACTTTTTGTTTTGGTATCATGGAAAGGAATAATGTCTTGACAAGTCTTGTAAACTACAACTTAGAAGTCAACAAATGGTTGAAGATGATCTTTTCTAATATAAAAATAAAACTTGAAACAGCATTTAACTACACATACTTATTGAAAGACACACAAAAAACAAAGCAGAATAAAACACTAAAAACAAAATCAAGGAATAAAAGTTTTGTGACAATTCAGCTAACAGCTCTGCACTGTGATTTTAAATAGTAGCTTATGATGAAAGAAGAGCAGACATTCTGCTTCCACCATTGCAGAGGACAGAGGCACGTCCAGAAGGGTGGAAAGCACACGTTTAACTAACGCTAGTAGAAAAATCCCTGACCAAATTACCAACTAATTTTTAAATACAAAACTTAACCTTAGAAGAACTTTTCTAAGTGAAAATACTGATTGATTCAAAGACAAATTAATCCTTGTTTATTGATGCACAGTATTCTGTAAGGGAAGCACCAGGGTTTCTAGATCAAACCCTTAGAATATGGAGAAAACCTAAGTACTCGGCTGGTCTAAAATCTCAATCATGGGACTCCCTAGCTCCCTTCTGCTTAGTGTCCAGAAATGTTCTCAGCTCACAAACCAACAGATGGAAGGAAAAGGAGGTGAAAATGTGACCATGAATGTGAGGGGTGACCGGGACAGTAAAAACACTGCTCAGACTTTTAGCAGCAACACAATTCTGTTGGTCTGAATATCCTGAGCTTAAATGTAATAAAATATTGCACCAAAACAATAAAAAGTCACAGTTTAAACAGAATTACTGAAGAATTAGAACAACAATGTAGAATGTAATGAATGCCATCAGGGACTTAAGTCTCTTGACAGGAATTAAATTTGTGTCTTTTTAAAAAATGGCATTGTTATTACCCTCTTTTGATTTTGCATTTATTTTCAAATTTCCTTGTTATACGTGAATTTTCTTCCATTTAGGGCCAACCTTCTGGATGTTTCTTTTGGCCATGATTCAGATTTAGTGACAGGTGAGATTAGACTACTACTGTACATAGCAAAAACTAGAAAGACTAATCTGACCTAGAGTATTAAAAGTATGTCTGATAACGCTACTAGAGGTAGATTTAAGAAAGGCTTTTTTTTTTTGGGACTGTGTAATTATCAAGGCATCATGAAGATGCAACATTTTAATCCCCCTTCTTTCTCTAATGTGCTCTGAGTTAAGTAAGACATGAGAAAAGTAAAACATATATCTGTTAAAGTACTTAGTAGGGGTAAAAAGTACAGCCTTCAATAAAATGTGTTTTCATACTAAAATTCATCTTTCTCCTTTGAAATGACAAGCTTTTCAAGAAGTCATTTCTTAGTTTCATAATACTGTATAGCCGATTTATAAACTAAATTTTAACCTTTCATTAAAAGAGTGAAAACCACATGACTTCATTAGGATCTTATATGAAGATCTTATCTTCATGATCTCAAGAAAAGGATCTTATCTTCATGATCTCAGGAAAAGATACGTTCAAAGATTCTGGTCTGAATATGGTAATACGGGAAGAAATCATGAAGACCCTGAAACCTGCGGTCTTCCTTTGTGTTCAGAGGAGGCCACTTTCCTATTCACGCACACCTCTGTGCTGCTACACTGTCCAAAACCAAGTCTGCTCCCACTGAGTCCATATTGCCTTAAGTTTAGGACACTTTCAAAAACACCGTGGGGAGCCTCCCGTGTTTCATTTCTCTCAGGTCAGCACAGGCACCCTTTCACTTACTCTATCACCATCAGGACTTCCGTTACATTCTGTGACTTTTTACATCTTCATCCCATTTTTTTAATAGGGATATACGACCATCACATAAACTTGTGCAAAGATCCTGTTGGCCCACTAGAAAGTTCTTGTATGCTTTAATTTCTATTGCCTTCAGTCTTGATGTTGTTCATTCACGTTGTTAAATGAATCTTCCCTCCCTCTTTCCCAAAAAGGCAGAAGAAAACTAACATTCTGATTTGATGAAGAAACACAGTGATTTCTGAAGTATGTTCAGAGAATGAAGGAAACAGGCTGGGTCTCTTCTATATCACTAGGATGTGGATCAACCTGCAAAAAAGAGCAGATCAAGATTACGGTTGTAACATTCACTAAGACAATTCTAGTATCTAATTATATGATAGTTACAAGCCAAGCTGCCCAGAGCACATTATTAATAAGTCCCAGTAGGCCATTTAACCTCTCCACATTCCATGGCCATATCAAACATCTTAAAAAAAAAAAATCCATGATGCCATAGATCACAAGGAAAATACTGGAAAATGTGGTAAATGCATCAGTCATAATCTGTCACCACCGAAAAAACAAATTTGTTTTCCCTATAAATTATGAGTTGACAACAGACACCTTCATGAACAGATGATAAATGGTTATTTGTAAGCAGTGTGATACAAGTCTGATTTTCTTTTACTTTGTTTACCTCTGAATACAGAGGTGGAGGTTGGAACCGGAATTCTTGTATGCAGGCAAACATGGGACAGCATGTTTCTTCCTCACAGGTAGGGGGCTGAGGATAAGGAGGAATATGTCTAGAGAACTCTTCCTCTGTTACCACATCTGCATAATTTGGTGGTGCTGAAACAGAAATGAAGTTGGAGTTAAGAAATCCATGCAAAAATTAATCTCTTCTGAAGTCATATAAAAATAAAAAATTTAGCTAAATTTGAAGATTAAAAAAATACGACATTTCTTCCTATAATCAGCAAGATTTTGTGCCCATTACAACAAAACAGTAACCACTGAGCTATGGTGCCCGTTTAAGAATAATATTGTATGGGCTCGGCGCCTGTGGCTCAACGGGCTAAGGCGCCAGCCACGTACACCTGAGCTGGCAGGTTCGAATCCAGCCCAGGCCTTCCAAACAACAATGGTGGCTGCAACCTAAAAATGGCTGGGCATTGTGGTGGGTGCTTATAGTCCCAGCTACTTGGGAGGCAGAGGCAGGAGACTCGCTTGAGCCCAGGAATTGGAGGTTGCTGTGAGCTATGATGCTACGGCATTCTACCCAGGGTGACAGCTGGAGGCTCTGTCTCAAAAAAAAAAAGAATAATATTGTATGATGTTTTTGTAATAAGAATAAAGACAGCTGTAGGTAGTTAACATTTAGTACTTAATATCTTATATGTCCCTCTTCTTAGGTACTTTCCATGTAAAACTTCATTATGAGAGAACTTCAAAATATTTTACCTTCAGGCTGTTCTGGCAAGGTAAGTGTTAGCCAGCTCATATCCATACTGAACTGGCTGGCAACACTGGAGTTTCTGCTGCCAAAACCATTATATGGAATTGTACCGATCACTAATGGCAGTTCGATCATCAATTTTTTAGCACCAGGAATGTGAATATATACCTAGTATACCAAAAAAAAAAGGCATAAGCAGAAATTAAACCTCATATTTGATAGTATGATTAATTCCTTTTTGATAGAAGGAAATGCTTTTGTTACCTGCTACCATATCTCATTACAACTCTAAATTGTCCTGACTGAACACAATGAAGACTCACAGCACACGGTGAATGCTCTACTACCGGGAACTATGGCCTTAATGTGCCTCACACACACTTCATTGTAAGTCAGCAGCTTATACAATTACTGTAGAAACTGCAGTTCTTTGATGTTATCACATCCCTTGGGGGGCTAGTTTTTGATTAAAAACAAAGGTCAATCTTCACATTATCTACAACTAGTTGACACAAAGGACTATTTCCCAGATAACTGCGTATATGTGCAGTAACACAACACCAGTTACTGCTCCATCCTACATATTTTTAACTTAAAGAGAGCTCTGCTTACAGCTAAGGTATAGTCCACTCTGATAATGCAGCAATCCAGGATAGACGGAGTGACAGGGGGAATTTTTAGAGTTTTCCCATTCCATGTTTCGGTGCTCCCAGAAGCAATGTGGTTTCCTCGCACATTGGCAACCATGTGACGGACAGTCTTCGTTTTTCCACTAGCCAAATACGTCTGGGTTTGGAAAATAGCAGCTTTGGGAACAATTAGACGAGAGGAACAATTCTCTATTTCTGCATAGATTGGAATAGCTTCTCCTAAATTGAAAACAAAAACAGGGTGGATTCAGGGACTTTACAAAAAGTCTTCACTTTTTGAAAACATAATTATATATTTTAATTATAATTTTAAATATAGCCATCACCAATTAAAGCCAACAGGTTCCAATAATAGTTCAACAAACCAAGAAGCTCTGACAGAAAATATATTACAAATCTAAGTCAGAGAAATGAAAATAGGTGTTATTTTTCAATTATTACATTTAATTATTATATTTTCTAATACAGATTTACATTATCAATTCTAAAGATATGTAAACAATCAGTTATCTATACATTAAGACACACAAATAAATAATTCAGCACTATTTTAAGTATAAAACATCACTACAACTTGGATATTCTTTTGCAACATTAAAATAAGATGCTGGCATTTTCCTACTCCTCTAGTTTTATCTTTGTTACTAAAGTAACAGGATTTAAGTCAGAAATACCAAGGGTTTTATTGGAACCAGATCATCTGTTTAAAAATATCTAAGTACAGGGTGGGCATAAAGTTCATGTACAACTGAAGATAGTTTAACATAGCAAATTGCACATCAACTTTATGTACATCCTGTATTATATATATTAAAAATGAAATTTTATTATTCGTCATGTTTAAATATTACATGCTTTATATATTACAAAGCGCACTATTTAAAATCACTTAAAGTTAGCTAATAAAATGAATGAACCTTTCATTTGGACTTGCAAACATTTTGCTTACCATTACAGTATCCCTTTCTTTCAATTTTGGCACTGAGCGAGACTGGACCAGAAGTGAAAAACCAACAGCCAACCATTTTCTCTTGAGTTTTCAATACAGGGGTCTTGAAAATTTCAAATGAAAAAGTGACCTTAATCAAATAACTCTAAAGAACTCACAGAATTCAAAATTATGTTTTTCTTCACAGAATAGTTGCTAAGAAATTACCCGCCAAAACACAAATCAATCTTTCTTAACATGTGACATATTAGACAAGCCATGTACGGAGACACTGAATGTTAAAACTTATTTCCCTTTTGGGAAAACTAAGGTGAGTTTTCAGATTTAAATTAGCATGTCATCATCATATTTTATCCTGAAGTCACTATATTTCTAGGAAATGATATACCAACCCTTAGAAAAGCAATTAAAAGCTTCTATAAACATGATAGAATTATTTTTTAAGATTTTATGTACAGAAAAGGAGAAATGATATTAAAATCAATAGTAAGAATGTTGTATTTATTTTGGCATTTAATAAGTGGAATAAATAAACATCTTTCTCCCTTTACTTCAAAACATATTATCAGGCAGAAAGTCTTTAATTTGGAATGGTTTTGGGATTTTGTGTAATAGTGCAATGATACACCCAGTGTTAGTAGATTTAAAAGGTTATAAAATACACCACTTCCCTATAGTATTTTATTCCACAGTATCAAGAGAAATGAACCAAGATTTAAAATGTTTAGTTTACCAATTGCACACACCAAAAGCTTCCCATAAAACCCAAAGTTACCTGCAACACATTTTTTTTTTGCTTATTGAAAGAATAAAAAATGCAATAGTGTTTGTTTTTAGCAAAAATAAAAATCCCTTTAAATCAACTACCACAATGATCATAAAGACTTTAGAAATATTTATAACCTCCCAGTTCTAAGTAGGTTTTACAAATACAAGACACTTAGCATCATCAATTTTCAAAATTAGTTTTGAGTAGCTATTATAGTCCTAACTATAGCTATAAACCAGGGCAGCTGGGTGCTGGCTATTTTATGATTTTGGCCACAAGAGACCACGCAACCACAGTGTATTTGTTATCTTTTCACAATCCAAAGGTGAACATTAAAGTAAATTCTATTTCTTTTTCATGTGAAAATAGGAGTTAAACAACTTTTAACTGCTGTTTTTTTTTCTTGTTTTTAAAAACATTGGCTGGAAAAAGAAACCTCCAACACTAAAAATACATCTTTGTCACACCAGTATCATAATAGAAAGTTTAAATTATCTCTGTATTTTTCTATGAAGTAAAAAATCATTCATTCATATTTAAATGAAGAACCATTAGGGTCCTAGTAGCTATCATGAAAGTACAAGGTATAATTTTATATTATTTTGATAATATGGGTTTAGATAAAAGAATCTAGCTCATTAGCTCCCATCTTGCCTATTCTGTTGTTACTTATAGCCTGATCTTTCTTATCAGTCTACAGTATTTCTGGTGATTATTAGAAGTTCAATGCTTTAATGTGGCCAAATCTGTCATAAGGAAATGATAAGTGAAAGGATCTCGGCGGCAGCTGCATGCACTTACTTAATGTTAGAAAATGACATGCAAAATGGAAGGATACATAGCATAATGGCCTGAGCTTCAATAACAGGCTGAGCATGATTAATACTCTTCCATAATTACTGTTCCTCAACCTGCTATTATTGAAGAGTTTAGAATACCACAGTCCTGTGAATGTGGCCGCTCTGGTAAAAGTAACCACTCTCTGTGTGTGCATTATTGTTATTAAGCCTTATTAATGCATTTCAAGCCTGTGTAACTTTTTGGCAAAAGAAGCCCTGAACAGCAGGACATAATCAATAGTATTAACACACACAATTTGTAATTTGCCCAACCTAGAATCATATATTTGTAGTGAATGCCTATGGGTTATAAGATGGTATTTTCTAAGCCATCAGAAAGTGACAGGACAGACTACCACTGAACTGGCTAAATAGAGATACCACTATTGAAAGGGAGGAAGAGAGGAGGAGGAGGAGGAGGAAAAGAAAGAACTTACTAATAATGCTGGTGTGTTGACATCAACGTGACTCACAACCTGCAGCTCCCGCTTCACACTCTGATCAGGGACCTTGGGCCGCTCCAGAACCGCCCGCACACAATACTGGATACTTCCATATTTGCCGGTAAATGAGGAGACCAAAGGTCTGAAACGAACCAAACTTGTGTTAAGTTACAAGTTTATTTTTCAGCTAAACAAAAACAAATAAAGCACAGTTTAAATGTTTTAGGTTGTGGGGGGAGAAAAAGAGTAGGCAGGGTAAGCCCAGTTAGGGCAATTCAGCATAAACAGGCACACATGAGTTGGAACATACCTGGTACCCAGACACTGGGACAGACACATTACAGGGACAAATAATCACAAAATTATACAGTTTCACTTACTCAGATGGAAGTTGGAAGCGAAATGGAAATTCATGTTTTCCAGGCTGTAATAAAATGATGCCTTCACCTATAAAAGATATTACATTTTATTATAACAAGGTTAATATCAGATTGAGAGGTTTTACAATCACAATTTTAAAGAAGTTCTTCCTAGCTATAAAATGCAGTATACTTCCAAAGTTCATTAAACAAATTTAAGGAATTAAATTTGAATTAGTTTGTATTAACACACACACAAAAAATTCATTCTCAAATAGACCAACTATACGAGGAATTACCATAAAGTGCTAACACAGATATATACGTGCATAAACATATGTATACACATATTCACATGTATATACATGTGTATACACATATTTTATATATGTATTACAAATTCACAGTTGTTTACCCTACTCTGTTACACTAACATAAGGTACCAATATTAAATTGAACCTAAAATTAATTTACTGAAAGATAAGACTTACTTTGGGTATATCACAAAAATCACACTATGTACAAGTCTTTGGACAGAGATGGAAAAGGAAGTGAAACATTTATGAATGTTAATAGCAGGTATCGTATTACAAAACAGCTAAACCAACAAGACAAGTTATTAAACAGTCATGTTTTTACCCTGTTGCTCTACTGATGAATAGTTTCTTGGTGGTTAACCTGGAACAGAGAAAAGGGCTTTACCAAGCATAGCCATGGCCCTTTGCCCTGCTTTGGGTTGCCAGCTCCGTTTTAGCTCATGCAGAGGCTAATCAATGACTGTGAGAAGACCAAAATGAGGGTAGGGATAGACCCTGTAAAGCCAGAGGCACTGCTGGAAGCTCTGATGAATGTACACAGATAATCTGTTTAATTCAGATCCAAAGACACTCTGAGGCTTTCAGTGTTTGTTGGGTGGCTCTCTTGAGATACTCAATTTCCTCACTGTGTGTGTGTGGGGGGGGGGGGCGATAAATAATAATAAGAAAGGGGAACACTGAAAAAGAACTCTGTCAGAGATTTGCCTGGGCGCCTGACACTAAAATTAAGATTTCTACTTTATCTATTCATTTAAAAAATCTTTTAAGGGCAAAAATCACTAGTGAAAATTTTTTTCCTCATTTAAATACTTGAGTTTTATGAACTTAAAAAATTCAGCTAACATTCTGACCTTACTCATACTTTTAGAAAATAGGAACACACTATTGGCCCACAGTCTTCTGAATCTATCTCCAATTTTCAAAGTGTAATACATTAGTGGTGGGGGGGGGAGGAAATAACACAGCTGCCACTTGAGACCATTTGAATACAAATACCCCACAGGTGGGTAACGTGCAGGCAAAGTGAACAATAACAAGTCAATGATAGTGCTAAGGGGAACCCAGGGTTTGAGTGTGCTCAGAAGTATCCCAGCAGAGGGTGGTGCCTGTGGCTCAAAGGAGTAGGGTGCCGGGGCCCCATATACTGGAGGTGGTGGGTTCAAACCCACCCCCGGCCAAAAACTGCAACGACAACAAAAAAAACGTATCCCAGCAGAGACAGAGTACTGTCTAGCCAGGGAAGCATCTCAACTTGATAGCTATCAAGTGAAAGGCTCAAGGCAACCCCAATGCTACCGAGAGGGCTGGGCTAAAGTTATAATTTGTAATCATTACAGAACATGACAAGTGCAGGTATTTGCAAATAATTAAAAATGTGGTTTTCATTTTTGCTTAGCTTTCAGGCGCTGTTGATAATTTTTAAAAAGATCAGGGGGAAGAAAGGGGACATTTGAACACAAATATTGACTACAGAGTGTTAGAACTCAGAGCTTCCACTCAGGAACGCGGGTGGGTCTGACACCTTAAGGACCTGAAGGTTGAAACAGAGAGGAGTAGGAAGGGGGTTAGATGAAGGGAACAGCATGAGGAAGAGCATGCCAGGAATACGTGGAGAACAGGGCGTTGCTCAGGATATCGAAAGAGGCTAAGGAGAAAGATGAAGTTCCCCCTTCATAAGGATACAAATCAACACAGGAACTATATCATTTAAAATGATACTGCCAATCATCTCAAAACATAAACAGGAAAGAAAAAAAAAAAGAAAATGTGATAGAAATGGGTGGTAATATTCAGAACCAAATCTTTTTTTACTGTTTTAAATTAAGGTTCACAAGCTGTGGCCATTTCTGCTTGTTTTTCTGTCTTGCATACTGAAAACTCCAAAGTCACAGGGAGAGGTTTCATTTGCTAATGGTTTTATAGCCAAAGCTCATAATTGAAAGCTTTATCATGAACTACAGGCTCCAGAGGACCATTACAGAGGTAGACACTGGGGCTCAGGAATGTGAATGACCTGTATACGTCGTACTGCTGGTGGGTGACCAAGAGCTGAAAAAAATTTTCTGGTTCTGTCTTGCTGTTTCTCTACCATAGTTTCTCAATAAAAATATGAAGAAAATCAATCACAATGATAGCAGTAAGTTGGATTTAGGGAGATTTTTAAAATACAGGTCCGAGGGCCAAAAGTCTAGATTTCTAAAAATCTTCTCAGGTGACTGAAACATAGTCAGGTTTTGTAATTAAAGGACCCTGAGAATGAATGATTATGTCGAATTACTAACTTTTTTCAAGCTAGATATATGTATATTAGGAGTGATTTTTTTTACCCTCATCTAAAAGAGACTATGATTTTAAGTAAAATATAAATGTTGCCAGTATCTGTTATGATAAATTCTAAAACAAGATGGAAGTTTTCATATTGTCTAGGTTTAGACATTCCATTCTATCAGGATGTAAAAAATGAAACCTGACTTGTGAATAACAAAAACTACTTATTAGCCTAATGTTACAAAAGCAAAATTTCACTGCTAATCCCAAGGTCAACTGTTTTCAATTTTACATTTATTTGTTCAGTAGTTATGGGCTCAGAGACACAGAAAGTCCAAAGTCCTGGACAAATCTGCCATGGCCCTGTACTCCATTCAGCCATCTTGAAAACCTGTGTGGTCTATGACCACTGGGGCAGGCCTGCCTGGGCTGAGCTGGAAACCATACTGATGATGAAAGGGTATGAAGGCAGGTTAGAAGTGCCACCTAACTCACTGTTCTTATTTATCCAAAACAAGACTTTGGTTCCAATTCTTCAGTACAATTCTGGGATCTCTCAGATTATCACAAACTTCAAGAATTTATCTGTGAAGAGTCTACTTCTTCATAGCAGGATAAGACAAAATGGCCCATTCTATTTTGTGGATAATCCTCTTTACTCTTGAAGGAGGGAGGTGCATGCCATTATTTGATTTGATTTCCTGATGAGGCAGCCAGGTAAAAGTTTAAAATAGTTCCCACGCACTGAAAGACTAAGATCTACCATTCTTAGTACTTTTGTGATTAAGGGGATCAATTTTTGTACCTAATATTAAAGTAATACCCATGCAGTGGGCCCCCACGTGGGTATTTCTTAAAAAGCCTGCACTACTAACTGGACCTCATAAAATGAACAAGAAGAGTAATCAAGAAATGCCGCCCAGGTGGCATTGTCTCTACAGGCCTTTTGGGTGGGTGGGGGGTGGAGAAGAGGGGTAGAAGGACGATGCACAGGAGAGAGCAGCATCAAGCAGAGGCGGAACTCTCGCTAAATTGCCTCTCTCCCCCAAAGTGGGAAACCAAGTGTGATGGTCAAGCCCAGAAACACTTCCTTTGAACTTGTACCCTTCAGGAACTACTTCCCTCTTCCCAAGACTGAGTTTCTGCTAATTCATCATGTACCAAGAACCAACATGTAGGTTCACTGGGCCCCCCCCAAAGGAACCGCAAAGACACTGGTTCTGCTCTCCATTCCTCAGGCCACAAGGGACAGGACCTAGATCCCCAGATCCCCCTCGCTGTTCAATCAGAGGTTCCCATGGCAACCAATGGCCTACACCCTCAGCAGTCCCAGAAGATGTAGGGACGCAGGGTATCGGGCAGGCCTGGGCGAGTCAGGGGCTGCACGACCGACCAGCAGAGCTGCGCACCCTCTTCGTTGCACTGAGATTGGACCCGCGGCATTGTTACCTGCGCCCACGTCGAGGCCCCCGCTGCCCACGGGGTGGCCTCGACCCCCAAAGCCCGACCTGAGCCCACCTGCCAGGTGGGCATCCCGCCGGCGCGCCCCTCCCTGCCCTTCCTCCGCCCCGCCGCGGCCTGACCGGGAGCCCCAGGTGGTCGCCCGCGCTCACCGGCCGGGGCTTCCTGCAGGCTCAGGCGCACGTTCAGGTACTCCACCTCCGAGGCTGCGGCTGGGGTCGCGGCGCTGGCGCGGGGGCTGGAGCCCCAGGCTGCGGTGGCGCGGCCCTGGGCCTCCAGGCGTAGCGTGCGCAGGGCCACCGGCTCGGCAGCCTCCAGCAGCACGTGCCCGGCCACTGTCTCGCCACTCGAGTAACAGCCCTTGCGCTCATCCTCGAACACCAGACCCAGGCTCTTCACGCGGCCCTCCAAGCCCACGGCCGCCGCCGACCCCGCCTCGCCGCCCATCCCGCCGGGAGATGTGGCCCCACCACAGAGGTCGGCAGAGGACCGGAGCCGGGGTCGCGAACCCCGCAGCGCCGCTGTCACGGGCGCTGGCCGCACCCTGAGGGCTGCCGCGGCCGCTGTGAGGTACCAGGTGGAGCACCAGCACGCCTTGGGGCCTGTCGCTTTAACAAACCCAGCTGGGACTGGAAAGGGGCTGGGACAGTCCACCCTCGGCGGGCGCCCATTGGCCAGCTGTGAGCTATGCTTCTCGCCGATTAGTTGTAAATAGCCACTGAGTCATTTCATTGGCGCTCCCACGCGTGGGTTAGCGCAGGAAGGCAGTGCGTGATCAGAGAGTGTTGACCAATCGGGATACGCAAGCGTGCACGTGCACAGGTCGTTTATTGGCTAGGGCAAGGCACAGTCCTGGGGTACGGACCAATAGCGAAGCGGTGCGCCCATGTGGACAGACTGTGGGAAACAATATCTGTCAGGGAGGGGGCGGAACGATAGCGCCAGCTTCCGGCTTGTCAGCCGTTCCTATGGTTACGGACGGGGGCGGGGTTTCTAGTACCTTGAGGACTGTTTGAAAGAGTCTCCGGGTTCGCCCTGGAACTTGAAGGTGGGCTGCAACTGGTTTGTGTTTACCCTTACTTTTGCAGTACTCAAGAGGGAACAGATGTCTTGCTAGACCTGCAGGGCCGGCCACATCACAACTTTCCCGAACAACTCAGCCTCTACTACCTTCCAGGTTCTTGAGCCCCGCCTCTCCTGAGAGCTGAATTCCCAAACTCCTTAAAACCATAGACTAGAAAAATGAAGGCAGTGGTTCTAAAACCTGGTGTAACTCCTAAGGAGTTCTGCCCACAGGCTCTGCCGTCACGCTAAGCTGGGAGTAGCGGGAACTCTTAATTCTTCCTGCTTTAAATAAGGCCATGAATCAGGTCGTTTCTGCCCCGCCCGAAAGCATTTCCTGATCTCGGTATCACATCCATAAAAATTTTCAGTGGCCTTAATGAGTTTGTTCCCCACGCCCACCTCCCCTCTCGCAGTTCCTCTGTTTCTTTTTCTGTAATTCACCATTCCTTCTCTGTTCTAAATTTCTTTCTTCTTTCACCTTTCTATCAAGCTGTCATTATCTGGCCATCCTTGTCTAACCCTTTAAGTTACACCCTTAGCAAAATTCCATGGATGTTGTTATCATGGATTAATGAATAATACAGATTAAAATTTGTTCCTAGTGTAGGGGATGGAGAGGAGGAAGAAAAGGGAGAGGAGAAAAAGAAAAAGAAAAAAAAGAGGAAGAGATGAGAAGAAAGGTTGCTGTATTGCGCTCTTTGGATTTAGATTATTAATGTGGAACTTTAATGAGGCTTTACACATTCAAAGTTTCCTATTTACCTGTGTGAAGTAGAAAAGGCCACAAATTCAGTTATTCATAGAGATCTGAAAAAGCTGTTATTCTATGACATTTTTGCCTAGAGTAGCCCCCATCATGCTTGTATTCTACTTTTCTTCCTAACACAAACTGACTACATGTGTTTATTTACATATTGTCCATCAACCCCATTTAAAACATGGAACTTATTCTTTTTTTTTTTTTTGCTTCTAGTACCTAACACAAACCTTAGCATAAAGTAAGTGCTCAATAAATGTTTGTTGACTGATCAATGAATTCCAACCCATGTAGTATTATTGGTTGTACAATAAATGAGAAGCGCTCTATCACTTACTCTACTATGCTTTCCCTCTCTGCAGGAAGATGTTCTTCAAACCTCTTCCTTCCAAATTAAGTGGCTAAGGAGGGTTGGGGGAGGGTGAAAGGACAATGGGCCTAACAAAATGATGAGAGGACGAAATTGCAGACATGGCGTTCTATGCTCACTTGTCAGTTTTGACTACAGGTGACGTTGTGTGCCCAGTAGTGGCTTACTCAATAAGTATATTTCTTGTTTACTTGACGAGAAGTTTGGTAGTATAGTAGGTACTGTTAGGGTTGGTTCATCTGACTCCTTTACCTACCTACATTCTTGGCTGTGTTTATCAAACCTTTAGGTATCTCTCTCACACAATAGAGTTTAGAACAACATACAGCAAGGGTATATCTGCAGGAAAAAAAAAAGAATTTTTGCTCTTAGAAAGAAATTTTATTTATTTCCTAGATGGCCCCAACAGACTTTTTATATGTCATTGGCCAAAACTGAGTCAGTGTGCCTCTGTGCGTCATTAACAAAAAAAAGAGAGTTCTTTACAATTCATCTAGACTACTGATTCTTCTTTGGAGGCTTAACACATTTGGAGCTCTGTTAACAAGGAAGGAGGGTAAATACGGCTGTTGAGCAGTCAGTACATAGCAGCGGCTTGAGTAGGTCTGGCCAAGTTTGCTACAGAGCAAAGCTGTGCCAGCCAGACATTTAAAGGATATTTAAATAAACAAATAAATCTTCTATAACTAGAGAGAAGGTAATTAATATGCTATTCATCTCATCAAAGATACAATTTTATTTTTATTTTCATGCATTGAAATGGGTATTCAAGGTCAGCTAATGGAGTAGCATATAATAACAGGGTTTTTTTTAAAAAGTCCAATCTGACAGTTTCTGTCTTTAAATAAGCAAGTTTAGGCCATTTACATATATAATATTTGATAAGATTTGCCCTATAATTTGGATGTTTTTGCTCACTCCTTCCTCTCACAAATTCACTTGTTGAAATTCTAACTGCTGAAGTGATAGTATGGAGACGTGGGGCCTTTGGGAGATGATTAGGTCATGAGAGCGGAGCTCTCAAGAATAGGATGACAACCCTTACAAAAGAAGCACAAAAGAGATCTTTCACTCCTTCCACCCCATGGGGACACAGAAGCTGCCATCTATGAAAAACAAGCTACTATGCTGTGGCTTGAGTACGGTTTGTCCCTACCAAAACTCATATTGAAATTCGATCCCAAATGTAGCAGTGTTGGGAGTTGAGGCTTGGTGGGAGGTTTTGGGATTTTCAGAGTGGGTCTCTCATGAATTACCCAGCTTCAGGTATTTATTCTGTTGTAACAACACGAAAAGGAAGGACAAAGACCCCCTCACCAGACACCAAATCTGAGACCTTGATCTTGGATTTTCCAGTCCTTTGAGCTGAGAGAAATAAATATATTTCGTTTATGAACCACATAGCTTATGGTATTTTGTTATGGCAGCCTAAAAGGACAAATACAGTTGGTTTTATATTTTTATCTGTTTTATTTATATTTTATTATTTGCTTTTATTGTGCCTTCATTTGTGTGTACATTTCTATGTTCTCCTTTGCTTACCTTAATTTTGATTATTTTAACTTTTCTAGTAATTCACTTATCTATTTTTCCTTTTGCATAGCAGTTGCTTCAGAAATTACTGTCCCCTTTTTATGTTGTAGCTGTCATATGTCTTACATCCACTTACATACACTGAAAACTCCACCAATGTCTATATTTTTGTTTTTAATAGCTATATGTATTTGAAAGAATTCAAAAAGTTCCAGGTTCCATTAAGTAACATTTTAATTTGAAGAATTTCTTTCAGCATTTGCCTTAGAGAAGAACTGCTGACAATGAATTCTCTTAGTTTTCCTTCAGTTGAGGATGTTTTTATTTTGCCATCATTTCTGATAGATATTTTTACTGGATATGAAATTTGGGGTTGGATGTTATTTTAGCACTTTAAGAATGTTATTCCAATGTCTTCTGAGAAGCTTGATTCCTGATATCAATAGTCCTTTAAACTGGTGTTCCCCACGTATAATGGGTCAGTTTTTACTGTCTGCTTTCAAGATTTTTTTCTTCTTTAGTTTTCAGTAGTTTGATTATAATGTGGATGTGTTCGTTTATCTTTGAGTTTGTTCTGCTTGGGTTTGTTCTTCTGAGGTTATAAAAATTTACGTCTTTTACCAAATTTAAATTTTCTATCATTTTGTCTTTAAAAAATATTTTTTTGCAGAAAAATCTTTATCCCTTTTGTTTGAAACTCCAATATCAGAATAGTATATCTTTTTTATATTGTTCCAGAGATTTTGGAGACTGATTTTGTGATTGTTTCCTTTCTGTTGTAGAGATTAGATAAATTTTATTTATCTGTTTTCAATTTTATTGTTTCCTCTGTCACCTTCACTGTGTTATTGAGACCAACAAGTGACTTTAAATTTTGGATATCATATCTTTCAGTTTTAAAGTAAACATGTTTAATAGTTTATATTTCTTTGCTAAGAATATCTTTCTAATCATTGCAAGGATATCTCCTTTTACCTCATTAAGCATGAGTTGTTTAAGGTCTTTGGAAAATTTTCAGTACTTGTGTTATCTTAAGGTTTGATGTCTGCTTGTATTTTCTCTTGAGAATTGGTCACATTTTCTGTGTTTTTTATTTTTGTATTTTGCATAATTTTAGATTATTCCTAAAAATTTTGCACATTATCTCATACGAGTCTGGGTCCTATTAAAATCCAAACTATGAAAAGAAAATATTGGAGAAACATCAGAACGTTGGTCTCGACAAAGGGCTTCATGAGTTATATCCCCAAAGCACAGGCAACCAAAGCATAGTTGGACAAATAGGATCACATTGTGCTAAAAATATTTTCACAGCAAAGAAAACGATCAACAAAGTGAACAGACAATCCATAGGTTGGGAAAAGACATTTGCAAACTACTCATCTGACAAGAGATTAATAACTAGACTGCAAAAGGAGTTCCTACAACTCAAGAGGAAAAAAATCAAATACTCTGATTGAAGGATCTGAATAGATGTTTCTCAAAAGAAGACATTCAAATATCCAACAAGTACATGTAAAAGGGCTCATTATTTGCAGAGAAATACAAATCAAAACTATCATGAGATCTCATCTCACCCCAGTTAAAGCGGCTTTTGTCAAAAAGAGTGGCAATAACAAGCTGGTGAGGATGTGGAGAAAGAGGAACCCTTGTACCCTGTTAGTGGGAATGTAAATTAGTGAAACCACTATGGAGAAAGTGTGGAAGTTCCTCAAAAAGCTAAAAATAAAACTATCATATGACCTGGCATGTGAAAAATATACGTATCCGCACTTTCATGTTTATTGCTGCACTATTCACAGTAGCCAAGATTTAGAATCAAACTAAGTATCCATCAACAGATGACTGGATAAAGTAATTGTAGAATAGCTTGTGCCAATAATCCTAGCACTCTGGGTAAGCCAAGCCTTAAGCTCAGGAGTTCTAGGTGAGCCTGACCAAGAGTGAGACCTCGTCTCTACTAAAAATAGAAGAATTAGATGGTGGTGTGGTGGGCACTTGCCATCTCAGCTTCCTCCTGGAAGACTGAAGCAGGAGGATTGATTGAACCCAGGAGTTTGAGGTTGCTGTGAACTAGGAAGAAGCCTGTCTTAAAAAAAGAAAATTGTGGTCCATGCACACAATGGAGTATTATGTAGCCACAGGAGAGAATGAAATCCTGCCATTTGCAACAATGTGGATGAAACTAGAGAACATTACGTTAAGTGAAATAAGCCAAGCACAAAAAAGACGAATCTTGCATGTTCTCATGTATGGGAGCTAAACATTAAAACAATTGATCTCAGAAAGACAAAGAGTGGAATGATGGTTACCAGAGTGGGGGAAGGGCTTTGAGAAGAGGAGGATAAAGTAGTGATGGTTATTTGGCACAAAAATTTAGATAGAATTAATAATATTTGATAACACAGCAAAGTCACTATAATCAACAATAATTTAGGGGGTGCTTTAAGATAACTATAATAAAAGAGTACAATTGGAATTTTCCTACCATGAAGAAATGATAAATGCCTGAGGTGATGGATACCCTAGATATCCTGATTTGATTATTACACATTATATGCCTGCATCAAAACATCACATACAGCCTGTAAATATAGACAACTGTTCTGAACTGTTAATAATTAGAAGTAAAAATTAATCAAAACACTCCTCTGGAGAATGCCAACTTCTTCTTTTTCACAGGCTATGAACTTGGGCATATTTAGACTGTAAGTCTGTCTCATTTTCTGGGGCCGTGTTCCCAAATGTCAGTTTAGTGCTCTGCGGCTTTGCTATTTTGCTGGGTTTATTCCACAAATGAGTAGCTCAGAGTGGGCCTGGGACTTGAGTCAGTCCATACACAAAATTAAGGGATCCTCTTAATTCATTTCTTCCTTCTCCACTATCTGCTATACTCTCTAGGTTCCCTGGGGGCCTATTCTCTTATACTCATGGCAGACACTTGGTATTGCTCTGGGATTTTTAGCTACATATGCCCCTGTGTGATCGGGTAAAGCAGGGAGGGAGAAGACCACAGGGTTGTCTTTTCCCATTTCATCTATCCAGAAAGACAAGCTTTCTCTTTGGCTTTTCTATACCTGTGCCACCATAAGCACCTGAGTGCACCTCTAGGACCAGAGTCAACCTCAAGTCACAAATTTAAAAATGGGGAAAAACAGACACACCTTCTTTACAGAATAATTCCAAATAATTTATGTAGATTCTGATCCCTCTCACTTTGAGTGTGTTCTAGGCTTAGAGACTTGCTTTCAACCCAACAAACACTGTTTTGGCCAGATGATGAAGATTAAAATCACGAGGGAAAAGTTTAGTTGACACATGTACCTTTGATAGGAGGTTATAAAAAGGGCATTTCCCTTCTTTGATAGTTTTTCCTTAAACCCATAACTTCATCTAAGCATGAGAAAAACACCAGGAAAACTCAATTTGAAGGACATTCTACAAAATATTCAATACTAAGCAAAATTCTCAAGGCCATGAAAAATGAGAAAAGACTGAGAAACTGTCATAGATCAGAAGAGACTAAGGAGTCATGATGACTAAATGCAATATGGTATCCTGGATTGGATCCTGAAACAGACAAAGGACTTTAGTGGAAGAACTCGTGAATCCATATAAAGTTTGTTTAGTTATTGGTAACATGCCAGTATTGATTTCTTAGTTTTCAGAAATAGATGATGGCGATGTAAGATGTAAATAATGGGGAAGTGAGTGAGGAGTACACGAGATCTGTATGTACTATTTGTGTAATTTTTCTGTAAATATAATCTTTTTGCAAAGTAATTTTTTTTGAGACAGTCTGACTCTGTCAGCTGGGCTAGAGCATGGTAGCATCATCATAGCTCACAGTAACCTCAAACTCCTGGGCTCTAGTGATTCTGTTGCTTCAGCCCCCCACTGCCACTGTGCACCACCACATCTGGCTAATTTTTTTTTCTTTTGTTTTTATAGAAACCAGGCCTTACTCTTGCTGAGGCTGGCCCTGAACTCCTGGTCTTGAGCAGTCCTCCCACTTTAGCCTCCCAGAGTGCTAGGATTACAGGCATGAACTACAGTGCCCCTCTCAAAGTAAAATTTTATTAAAAAATAATTTTCCCCAAGCTCCCCTGCTTGCAGATACCCCCTTCCCTGGTTCTCTAGATAAAAGATAGATTTGTCTCTCAGTTACTGCTGCTTATACCCTCTGGTAGTTCCACACCAGGACAACCCTTGGTTCAAAGCCAGGAGATAAACAAGATAAAAATCCTCCACAAAACTCACTCCTGTTATAGTTTGCCCTTCAATCTGTGACCTCCTTCCCCAAATCCTCTGCTGTGGTCAGTGCTCAGGTAGTTGCTTTTATTATTTTCAGAATTTTGGTTGTAATCACTGGATGTGATAGGCTGTTATGTTGTGATTCCATGTTGTCCAGTACCGGGTGTTCTAATTTATCTTTCCTGATCCTTCAGGTCTTTTAAAGGTAATAAAACTTTGGTAAGTTTGGTAATGGTCAAACTTTGTTATTGAGGCTCAAGCACCAATACTCACTCATTATCTTGTTATTGCCTAGACATTTTTATCTTGCAAATTTATATTTGCACATACCTGGATTTGAATTGGAGGACTACATTTATATGCTTGCTGTTATTATACATTCACTTATGAGTTGAATTCCCATTTCACAATCGGGAATAAGGTTTACAAAGAAAACATTTCTGGAAGGAAGGACAAGGATGTCAGTCTTACCAAATACACACTGAACTCCAGTCCAAATATCCAGCATATGCAATCCTATTCAAACTCACATAACACCTGTGAAGGAGCATCTTGGGATAGAGGCCTGACTTCACAGACCAGGAGCCCAAGTCTCAGAAAGATAGACAATGTGCCTTGCTTTGTGTTGCACAGCAAGTGAGGGGGAGGGCCAATAGGAAGCCAAAAGCTTCTGTTCTCCTTTTCGCTATTCTGCCTCCAAGTTGAAAGGGGGAACGAAAGAAGAAGAAAGGGAGGAAAGGTAAAGAAAAGGAGAAATGGAAGAAGAAGAACACATTTTAACAAGTAGAAAGAAGCCAGCTGATTCCTGCGTGGGTTTTTTACCACCATGGTCACACACGCTGTTGACACTGAGGTTCTACTCTTGGGGCAGCTCTGTGCTGGTGGCCCCCGTGTATCCACACACCTAAATTTACCATATACCTTATTCTAAAAATAATTCTGGCAGCTGAGAAGGAAACATCTCACATGGGGTTTGTTTTTCACTGGCAGGAAGATTTCGAAGTGAGAAAGGGTATAGAGAAGAAGGCGGAGAAAAAAACCACCACCAAACAACACAGAACGGTGGAGCCAATGTCTCTTTGATTTCTCATTTCGATGGAGAGACAAGGATTAATATAATGGCCCCACATTTTTGTTGCTAGATGCCTTATTCTGAGTAGCAGAAAAGGTCCTGTCATCTTATCTCACAGTTTACATATACTTAATGTTGCTGTGTTGCAATATTGACAGAATGGGCAGAGTGAGGAAAGTGTTCCCACAAATGAACTAATAGTAGATTACATTGCCATTACTACGACTGAACAAGCAAACAGGGAATCAAGGCATGTAAAATAAATAATAATTAAGGATCTTAAATAAACATAATTAGATCTATATTGAATGCAGAATCAATGGGAAAAGCTCGTCTGTGAGCAAACATTATTTGTTCTATGTGATTGCCCTTTAATATCCCTTTGCCCCCAGGAGGGTCTGTTCCAATTGAAATTGCCAAGCAATAGCTGACTTTTATCATTGATTTTGCAAAATACATCCTTGCAAATATCTGGTGGCTTACAAAGAATTCTAACTGAATTAAAATAATAAAATTATCATGACAATGACAACTAATTTAAAAAGTCACCTTTTGAGCTGAGGTCTAGAGAATTAAGAACCCATGTTTTCCAAGGGACTCATGGCAAAAAGGGTGTGTGAGTGTCATGTTTGCATTTTGGTCCCATTTAGATCCTGCTACCATCATTATTCTTCTCCCTTGACCTGAAGCGATACTTATTGCTTCTGGTTTAATATATGCATTTGCAAACGCATGTACATTTAGGAACATATGGAGATATATTTTTGTATGTGACATAAAAGTATGTATTATCTAGTTCTATACATTTGTCTTATATACACACACATAACTGAAAATCACACTCTACTTTTGAGTTCTGCGTCTTTTTTTTTTTCACTTCAATGTATGTGGTTTTCATAATAGTTTTCATAAGTAACATAGGATTCCATTGTGTGAATGCACCACTGTTTGCATAACCATAGCCTCAGTAATAGGCATTTAGGTTACTTTAGATAGCACCGTTAATGCTGTTAATAATAATCATGTGGAACACCCTTACCTATGTCTCTTGCTATACTTGCATAATGATTTCCTCTACTATAGGAACACAAAAGTATAATTGCTGGGTCAAAGGATATGGCATTTTTTATTTAAATACATACTGCCAAGTTGTTCTCAAACGATTTTAACCTCACTAACAAAGAATGCTATAGGTAAAACCTAAAATAAACAAAATATGTTTTGGTGCAGATTATAGATCAATACAAGAAAAAATAATTCAAAAACAAACCAATGGGTCTGTATCAATTAATTATGTAATAAAAATGAATACTACAGTCAGTGGATAATAGGAGGATTATCCAATAAATTATTTAAAGGGATTAGCTATCTTTAGGGGGGAATAAATATTTTTTTTTCAGGTTTCACGATTAGGACTTAAACCTTAAACAGGGTTGAGCCTGGGTGAAGAAGATGTCAATAGAGACCGGCTTCTTCCCCCTTTCATACTTCCCGGGCTTGGGCACACAGGCTTTTTCATACAGCAGAGCCTAGAGAGGGACCTGGCAGGGAAAAGCAGAGAGGTAATTACTCCTTAGCCCAGATGCAGCTCAGGGTAGAAGCACCTTGGAACAGTGGTTCTCCATCCAGGCTTTGGAATCAGCTGGGGAGCTTCTAAAAATCCAGGTGCTCGGGCTTTCCAGGTAATTCCAAGGTACATTCAGAGTGAAGACAATGGCTCCAAATTGTCCTTGTCTGAAAAGTGAATTGTTTTCATTGCTCTCAACCAATTGAAGGCAACCTGATAACCCTTACGTATTCAGAAACAATGGGTCTGTGTCAAGCTGTAGTTTAAAAGAAGGACTAAAAGTATATAAAAGATACTAGGTGTGAGTTCTTAACCTGTGCTCCATGAGATCATAAACACTTTTTAAAATCATTTCAGGTTAATATGCTAGTACACATGATTAGGTTACATTATTTGCATTTCTAAGGTAAAGTTCAAGTTATAGTTGAGCCCTTCACCCAGGGGTGAGTGTGAGAGCTTACCAATCCCCCTCTCTCTTCCCCTCCCTCATCTTGAATATATTTGTGTTTTTCTATCCTGTGGGCAAGTAGTTGTTTATCTGTTGTTTTCATATCGGTGTTGAGTACATTGAATACTTGGTTTTCCATTCTTGTGATATTTTGCTAAGAGCAATGTGCTTCAACTTCATCCAGACAAATATGAAAGATGTAAAGTCTCCATATTTTTATTATGGTGAAATAGTATTCCACAGTAAACATACCCCACAGTTTATTAATCCATTCATGGGTTGATGGACACTTGGGTTATTTCCACGTCTTAGTGATTGTGAATTGAGCTGTAATAAACATACTAGTGCAAATGTCCTTATGGTAAAATGATTTTTTTTTCTTCTGGTAGATGCCTAGTAATGGAACTGTGGGATCAAATGCAAGGTTTACTTTTCATGAAATCCTGAGCTCTTGAAACTGTCTGCCAAGTTTAAGGATATGTGGGTCTCTATATTTGGGTGCAAAGGGGGGAAGCTTCATCCCTGTCAGAGGATTATCAGAGTAAGCCACCAACAGCAAATCTTTCAGGAACCACAGAGTGAGCGCCCACCTTTATGAAATTCATGCCCACATTGAGGCGCACACAGTTTAAGAAAGAAAATCTACAGCAGTGTTTTTCAACCTTTTTTATCTTACAGCACACTTGAACCCACTGCAGCACACTTAAATTCTGTTGATTAAAAATAAAAAAGTTAAAAAAAGACTATATTTACTGTGCTTTGAACTTCTTTCAAAAATAATTTAAGTAATGATTGTCAATTTTTTTCCGGGTATACCTAAGACCCTCTCATGGCACACTAGTGTGCTGGGGATGGAAATCACAGATCTATAGCGCCAGGAAGATGTGGCCCTGAGTGCTTCGCCAAACTTTGATTTTCCTCCTCTTGTTCTGCATTCTGTACCTGTTCTGCTCACCGGGGAAGGTTCCCAGGGAAGTACAGCAGCTTTCATCTGCAAGTCTGACCTAGAGGAAGTCACCTGTCCTTGGTACGTCTTAGCATAGTGAGTGAGTTTGCTCTTCCCAAGCCACAGGTGATGAAGTGAAACCAATAATGAAGACAAGCAAACAATGAAGGAGTCAATGACAGACTCTTCGTAAGAATAGAGGTCTAATGCTCCGAATGTCTGCTTCTTCCCAGCTCTCTTCATTGGTTTCCTCTCCTTGCAGCTCTCCTCGTCCCCTTGGCTGGGATGGTCTTAGTTCTGGCCACATGGGAACATTCTCGTGAACCAGAAGACTTCCGCACACCCCTAAGATACCCTTTTACAGTTTCTGACGCAAGGAGCATGCTTCCTCCTGTCAGCACCCCTCAACTTCAATCTGTTTCCAAATCAAGACGGTGAATCAGTTTGGACTCCTGTGACGTGGAATGCAACAGTGCGGCGTCCTTTGGCTACATCTGTTGTAGGAGCTGTGGAAGGGGCAGTGGTATCCCTGAAGAGTCAGGTGACTGTCATGCCGGATAGGACTCCTGTGTAAGGTGAGCGCCCCACTCCCCATCTCTGAACACTCAGTCATTGTGCCAGCGATGTGCCTTCACTGTGGCCTTTACGTTTTTCCCTTTCTTTGTCAAATGTATTTTTGCCTTCATCTCAAAGAAGGAGATGATTTTATCCCTACAAACAGGGAACAGCTCAGATTAGGGCATAGCCTTCAGCCTGCTGGAGTGCCAGCCTTGGAGCAGGGTGAAGCTTACTCCTTTCTGCTGATTGAAGAGGTCTAGAGAGTCCCCGCTGCCCAAGTCAGCTCAGTAAGAACAGACCTCTGGATACCCGATGACCCCAGTCTGCAGCCCTTCTGACTGTCTTGCTTCTTGCTACAATCAGAGACCAGGGCCTAATCCTGCAATTGAGATAAGTTCCCACCTCTCTTCTGACTCAGCTTCTGATGCTCCTGGCCCAACCCAGATGGAGTGTACAGAGGAGATGCTGACAGCATCTGGTGTTGACCTTGGACTTGGAGTCTCAGTGTCTTGTCCCACCTTCCCAGACGGCTGCCATTGGGGAGCTGATGCTAATCCCATGGGACCAGAATTAGCTCTGCTGCTGTGGGTGGGTCAAATGTCCCTGGAGTTGCTATTCCATCCTTGGAAGCAACTGGAAAATTAAATTATTATCAGTAGTAGCAGCGTTAGTATTAGTAATCATAATAATAAAAGCAGTAACAATTAGCCTTTGAGTGCTTCCAATGGTCCATGCTTTGGACTAAGTGGATTATGTATATTGCCACGTTTAATTCTCAGAAGAACCTTATGAAACAATGTCTATTTTTGACACAAGTTCCCCCATGGGGCAATCAAAGCCCAGACAGCACAAGTGATTTGCCCTAGAGCTCTCAGCAAGAGGGAGAACTGAGATGGGAACTCACAGTTTTTGAGTTAGAAAGCTGTGCCCTTAACCGCAGCAGCACAGTGTCTGCATTGCCAGGTGCTGACACCTGTCCCTTCCTGAAATTGCTGGAACCACTAAATGAGTTTCTTGTAAAAGCTGCTGAATGAATGTGGACTGGATAATATATCTGAATGGCATCCAATTGTGTAGCACTGGCACTCTCAGATCTGCTTAAGCAAAGTTCCCCAAAGTTCATGGGCACTCTCTCTGCATATAGATGACTGCTCACAGTTTAAATACCTGGGAAGGGAGTTGATACCTTCTGTCATCCCCAATTGGTGTAGCGGATCAGTAAAGAAACATGACCAGTGGAAATTGGAATTCATTAAGTGTTTTGTGCCTGGAGTGATTGTATAATAAAACTCTACCGCAATAGATGAGCGGATAGAACAGCGGCCCGAAGCTGCCATATGTCAGAGGAAGGCAGGAGGCCTGAGACAGTTGACTTCAAAGCCTAAATATGAATATTTGGTCCAATTGCCAAACTCTGTGGCCTCTCCTGGCGTAAGATAGCTCTGGCAGACGGCAGCGCTGCCACATGGAAATGCTGCAGGACAATTCAGCTTTTGTAGAAATAACATTTCAGGGTAGAGGTCCCATCAGTGGTTAGTGCTTTGCATTTGTGGAAGTTTGAAGGGCTTTCAAAGGTTTAAATGCCAGCCATGTTGTGAGGGATTTCGCAGAACCTTGTGGCATCTCCTGATGCTTACCTCTTGTAATGAGCAGTGCTTGCTAGAGGGCTTCCCGGAGGAAGCAATGGAGATGCCTGCTTAGTGCTGCCATGGTCTTCACAGCCTCCACAAACACGAGCTGATTTCCATAATAAATCCCTCTTTCTCCTCTCTCTCTTTCTCTCTCTCTACACACACACAGTGTGTCTTAGTCCATTCTGTGATGCTAGGACAGAATTTGTGCGACACTGGGTAATTTATAACAAACAAATTTATTGCCTCACAGTTATGGAGGTTGGAAAATCTGATATCAAGGTGCTGGCAAGGTGAGAGCCTTCTTGCCATGTCATCCCACGGTGGGAAGACAAAGAGATGGGGAGAGAAAGAGCAAAAGGGGATGGCACCCCTCCTTTTATACAAACCCACTCTTGTAATGACATCATTAATTGATTCACTTTACTCTCCTGGCTTAATTGCCTCTCATTAGGCCTCTTCTCCAAACACGGCTGCATTGGGGATTAACTTTCCAATATATGCTTTTTGGGGCACACGTTCAAACTGTGGCGCATCTATATCCTATTGGCTCTGTTTCCCTGGAGAATCCTGATTTACACGCTTGTGAAGCCATGAGAATAAGCCTGGGCTGGCAAGATGGATGGTTAGAGGCCACGTAGAGCAGGGATGAGTTGCCCCAACTGAGATCTTCTTCCCCACTGTATCCATTACTCATTATTGTTCATCAGATTACTCACAGTACTCGGTGGCTTAAAATAATAATCAGCATTTCTTTTCTTAGACAGTTAATGAAGGTCAGGAATCAAACTGCAGCTAAGGTGACAGGTCCTGGCTTGTGGTCTCTTAAGTGCTGTCAGGTAAGATGCTGGCCATATTTCATGTGGAGGGCAAGCCACTGGTTGGCTGGAGCCTTTGATTACTCTCCATCTCTCCTAGGGCTGCTCAAGTGTCCTAGTGGCATCATGTTTGAGTCCTCCAGAGCATGCAGTCCAAGATAGCCCATTGAAAGGGGCAGTGCTGTTTAGGTCCCTCTGCTTAGCTATATATTAGAAACGAGTCACCAAGTTTGGCCTGCAATCAAGAGGAGAGGAATAAGGCTATACTTTTAGAAAGGAGGAACAAGAAAGCATTTTCAGACACATTTTAAAACCACCACAAAGAGCCACCTGTAGGTGACACTAGATGTGTAGATAATCACCCAAGGCCAGTCAGGCCAGTTACTCAGCAGAACTTCTGAGGCAACCCACAGACCCATGGGCTAAATTAATGTTTTAAGCCACTTGGTTTTGTTATGCAGATAGAGTTCAAGGATACAACTGCTAAGACTGTGCAATGATGGAGGGCTAATTCCCCAATGCTGACAACCACAAACAGAGGTCAACTGAGATACCTTTCTTCAAGGAGCTAGCAGTTCTGTAAGGGACTGGGACAGGTAGTTATGACACAATGGAATAATCATAATAATAGAGGCATTTTCAAGGTCAGATTGATTGTAAACATCAGAGCACAGAGGTCATGTTTATCTTGAATAGCCCTGTGATAAAGGGCACAGTATGTATGCTCAATGTCTGATTAAATGAACACAGTGGTCAACACTAGAAGGGTGTTAGCATTTGATTTTTCTAAGAGATGCTACCTAAACTGGAGTTTTAAAGCCCAGTTAGGAGTTTCTGAAGCACTCATTTTATTCAGAGAGTTTTGAATATGCAAAGTCTTGAAAATGTGAGCAGCATGGTATAATTTGGAAATTGGAAATAGTTTGGAATTCCTAGAACCTGAGGTCTAAAAAAACACTGGTGGAAATTCAGCAGAGAAAGAAGGCAGACCATCCAAAACTTTACATGTAGAATTAAAATCCATCTTAATTTTTTCCAGGACATTTCTAGTTAATGCATGCTGTCCACGCATAATTATCAATAGGGTCAGAAGGTCTTGGTTTGAAAAATAAATTGTATGGTTAGTGTAATTCTGTGTGATGATGAGAGAACCAGTATCCACAGTTAGTCAATGACTGGACACTTTGCTTTATAAGGAAACAATGAAAAAAACTTTTTTTTTGTAAGTTGAGAATAAATTAGAGAGAAAAATAAAAATCATGGAAATTAACTTTGGATGATTGACAAAGCAAGACTTAAAGTCTTCTTAATCATGTTTTTACAAGATTATATTTTAATTTTTCCCTATAGATTCATGTTAAAAATACAAACAATTTTTAATATGAGCTAGAAACTTAATTTTACTAAATGTATAAATTAAGACATTTAAAGTAGAATATAAAGAAATAAGGACAAATACAATGTAATCCAATATGATTTCATTTTTATCCCCTTTATTGTTGTATTTCTTTTGCAAAATACATCTTTATTTGCCATGGTCTCCTTTCAGGTGATAGTACAGAATATGAATTCACTTCTAGCTAGAGAAATGTAAACTAGTATACTTCCATTTCTCTGACCTGCAAGCTTTGTATGATTTTTGTTGTGAGTTGTATTTTAACATGTTATGAACACCACGCCACATTGTTACATCTTTGTTTTAAATAATCATTTGTCAAAAATATTTAATAATTAACACACACATATATTTACGCTCATAGTCACAGTTTACATTGTCCATCATTCCCTTGTATAGATTGATATTTCCATTTGGTATTATTTTCCCATTTTTTGTAATGAGAATATGCTAGTGATCAATTCTTTCAGCTTTTGTAAGCCTAAACGTATCCTTATTTTGCCTTCAGTTTTTGGAAAATATTTTCATTGGATATATAATTCTAGGTTGACAGTTTTTTCTTTCACTACTTTACAGATGTTGTTCATTATGTTCTTGCTGGCATTGTTTCTGAGAAGTACATGTTGTTGTAATCCTTGTTTTCGTTCCTCTGTACCTAAAATGTCTTTTCCATTGATTGACTTTAAGATTTTCTCTTTATCCCTAGTTTTGAGCAATTGATCATGATGTCAAGTTTCTTGGATCTGCAGGCTTAGAGTTTACATCTAATTTGAAAAAAAATTTCAAACATTACTCTTTCCAAATATATTTCTATCCTTCTGTCTACTGGATACTACAATGACATGTATGTTAGCATTGTCTGAGATTTTTTCCTTTCTCTGTATTTTATTTTGTATAGTTTCTATTGCTATATCTTCAAATTCACTAATATTTTTTCCTGCAACATCTAATGCCCTTAATCACCATCTAGTGTATGTTTTTAGATTTCAATTTATAATCATAGTTTTTGTGTCTTGAATTTCAATATGGGTTTTTTTTTTTGAGGTAGACTACCACTCTGTCACCCCCTAGAGTGCTGTGGTGTCATCTTTCATACCATTCGAGCCATCCTGTTGCCTTAGTCTCCAGAGTAGCTGAGACTACAGGCACCAGTAACAAAACCTAGCTTTCTTTTCTATTTTTAGAAGAGATGAGATCTTGCAGTTTCTTAGGGTGGTCTTGAACTCCTGAGCTCAGACAATCCACCTGCCTTGGCGGCCACTTTGAGTGTTAGAATTGCAGTGTGAATCACCACTCCCAGCAATATGAGTCTTCTTTATATTGTCTATCTTTATGTAACTTTTGAATATGGGGTACAGGTATAATAAATATTTTAATGTCTTTGCTAATTGTAATACTCATGTTAGCACTGAGTTGGTTTTATTTTTATTATGTGTTGTATTTTTCTGCTTCTTTGCACACATGATATTTTTTAACTGAATGCCAGATATTGTCATTTAAATTGTTTTGGATGTTAAATTTCTTTCTTTTTTCTGTTTCTTTCTTTCTATTTTTTGTATTTCTATATGTATTCTTGAGCTTTGTTCTATGATGTAGTTATGTGAAAAGAGTTTGTTTTTTTTGTATCTTGCTTTTAAGATTGTGATGGGAACAGAGCAGTGTTAGGGTTATGGCTAATATTCTCACTACTGAGGTTAGGTCCTCTGATTACTCTACACATTGCCTAGTAAATCATGAAGTTTTCCCATCTCACTAGTGAAAATAGCCTTATGTCCAATCTTGTGTGAGCAGGGAGACATGTTGCCTAAGTGATTCTTTCCTTTCCTTAGCCTCAAGTATTCTCTACGTTGAAAGGCACAGATCGGTATTCAGCTAAATACTTGAGGATAACCCTCTGCAATTCCACATTCTCCATTCCTGACCAGCTCTCTCTTCTCTCTGTTACTTTATTTTGTAAGCTTCGACCAGTTTGGACTCCCTAGATGCTCAGCTCTGTCCCATTAAATCAGGAAATCTGATGTTTCCCCCAAAGTTTTTTCTCTCTGTTGTGAGAATTAGAAACTCTTTTTTTTTTTCTTTTAGAAACTGTTATAAGGTAGTAAGCTGAGGCAATCACAGGCTTACTTTTTAAATTTCCCATCTCTTAGGCATCATTCACTGTTCTTCTTTGCCTGATATTTAAACTCTCAAGGTATTGATTGATTAATTCTCTAACCTAGTATCCTATACAACTTTTTTATGAGTTCCTAAAATTTACTGAATGATGTTCTTAGATTTTTCTAAGGACAGAATTGTATTAGTATAAGGAGAGATATTTTTATCTTTTCCATTTTAAATTTAATATTTTGGTTTTCTCTTATATTCTTCTAATGGGCAATACTTGTCCAGTTAAAAGAGGATAGTTGGTATTTTCCCAGATTTTAATGGATTTCTTCTAAGTTTTCATAATTAAGTATAATATTAGCTATATGTCTTTTCTATTTTCCATTTATTTTTGATCAAGTTAAGAATATTTTTTCTTTACCTTGATCATTATCAGATAATTTTAGTTTTGTTAAATACAAGGGTTACCTTTTTGTCTCATTTAAGATATTATGCAGTGAATTCCATTAGTGTATTTCCTAATTTTAACTCAACGTTGCATTCTTGATATAAACAATAATTAGTCAAATAAGTATTTTAAAAGATAATTCAACTTTATGTGCCAATACTTTATAATTTTAAAATCTGTATTTGTAATTGGGAATGGCTGATAGCGTGTGTGTGTGTGAACATGTGTGTGATCTTGCAATCTTTGTCTATTTTGGTAATTAAGGTTATACTACAGTCATAGGGAAGCAATTATATTCAACAAGCAATAGAATACATGAATAGTCTTGTAACCAATAAATAAAAAATCAAGTTAGTAGTTAAAAAAATTCCCCAGCATGTTCTATTCAACTTGAAGTAACTAATAATATGTACTCGTATATAAATCCTTTCATAAAGTAGAAAATATAAAACACTACCAAAGCAAATTTCTGAAGCTAGAATGAACTTGATTCTCAGATTAGATAAAATTTAACCACACACCCATGTACATATTAATAATTCATCTCAGGGTAGAAAAGGATTTCTTAAATAAAAGTAAGGAAATGGGAATTAAACAGAAAAACCCAAATACATTAAAATAAAAGGTTCTATATTCACTAGAGCATTGAGAACGGAAAAAGATAAATTCAAAGCATATATCTCACAAAGAATCAATATCAAATCAATGAGAAAAACAGAAAGTGATATGCCAACTCACTGAGATGTGTTTAAGAGTGTTTATAGTAGTAGAGTTTCTGAGAGCAAAATCTTAAAATGAACAAAAGTCAAGGAATTATAGGGTCAAATGGCAATTCTATTTTTAGATTTCTGAGTGTTCTCCAAATGTCCTTCCATTACTGTATCTTATATGTATACAGATATATTTATATGTACTTCTTCTAATCTCTTCATTTCTCTATTATCTCAGGGAATTCTGGAACATTTACCAATTTGAAAGATTTTGTTTGCTACATTTTCTTTTATGTTTTTCCACTTTGATTTTTGTCATTGGATTCTCATAATTTCTTAGGTTGATCTTTTGCCATAGTGGTTGAATTTTTATTTATTTTTAATTAGAATAGTAGACTTTTTTTTTGTATAATGTTTTTATTTCCATGTGTGCTAATCTTTGTTGTGATTATTGGTGTTTTACCTAACAGATTTTACTTGTTTCAAGGACATGATATCCTCTCACATTTTTGTGAAAATTATTTCCTTTAAATATTGTATTTTGTTGTACTATTACTTCTCTTATATCAATTCTGTTATTTTGTTTATTGTATTTGGCGCCTCTTTCTCACTGTGTTTATTTCCTTTATAACTATTTTATTGGTGTTATACATTCATGTTTGCATTTAAACAAGTATTTAGCCTCCCCTTTAGAAATAGGTATTGCCTACTTTGAATGCTATCTACATACTATTAGTGACAGACACACACACAAAAAAACTGTCTCATTGAAATACACTATAATGGAGGCTGTAGATAGTAAATTGGGTTAAAAACAAGCCTTCAAATAAACTAAAAATCTAATTTCAGTAATAGATTGTGCATTAAATAAACAGTTTGGTGAGCTAGAAAGTTACTTGTCCTATTTTTAATAGGGTAATTGTTTGCTCATGTTATCATAGATTTCAAAGTACCTGAATTTGTTTTCTGTTTCATGTAAACTTTCTGCATTTTTATGGCCTCTGGGGTTGTTTTCTAATTTTCTTAAGTTGTGAGGTCTTCACATCCATAGGTTAGTCAACTGGACATATTGCTCTGCCATTTTAAATAAAGTCCATATTCACTGTTCCTGCTTAAGCAAAGAGTTGCTGTTACCCACTACTAGGCAAGGTTAATTTTCTCTCAGATTGGATCATCATTAGAGTCACACCACTTTTTGACTTTAGTGCACGTTCAACCTATTGGTTTCCTTTACTAAGTAAATTTAATTTTCCATCTTGGTATAATGTCCTTTCCCGAGATACTTTGTTTTATATCCTTTTACTCATGCAAGATGTTGCAAGTTTATTTGATCTAAGTTAAAAACAAAACAAGTATTCTAGAATGTCAAAATCAAAGTTTTCTTCCTGGCAAAAAAAAAAAAACAAAACAAAAGCAAACTATGCCTCCTTCATAGAAAGGCTGTAAATCCAGAAAAACTCCCCTACCAAAAAATCAGTCCACTATATATTTAAATATCTCCTGCAAGGTTAGGTAATGAGCTTCGTCTCCTTCTTTTTTGAGTCTTAATATTGATGTGCTCTTATTCCATCATTGACAGTATGATTTTTATACTTTATAGTCAAATTTATGAAGAACACAGGTAGTCCACCTGATATGCAGCATTGATTACTCTGGTGATTGTGCCAATGTGCCTCTCCTGTAGGACTCATACAACATACGTAGTTATCTTTTCCCTTTGAATAGTAACTTACTGATATTAAGTCATGGTTTGCTGATTCCAACTATGTCTTTCTAGCATCTAGACCAGTGGTTCTCAACCTTCCGATTGCTACAATGTATTTTCGTTGTGGAAAAGGGGTCACGACCCACAGGGTGAGAACCGTCGGTCTAGACCATATCCAGTCAAGAATCATAAAGAGTCTGGGTTTCTACTTTCTTGCATGCTAGCGAGTCAGCCAGCTGCATTTCATGGATGCAGGCAGAAGACAGGAGAATCTTGATTACAGATCAGTATGGCATGGTGAGTGCAAGAGCTTCTTGTTCACCATGGTTTTCCATGCGATCCCATGGGGTTGATGTAGAGGTAGGTGGACTTAGAGTAATGCTATTGAAGTAGTGATATTTTGTTCCAGCTGAGAAACTTCAACTTTAGAAAAATCACAATTTTTCATAATGAATCATAACCACACCTCCCAAATTTTTGCGTCAAAGACAGACAGTATCTTTATTGCACTGGACATAAACACACCTGTTCTTTGTCCTATAGGGAAACACTATTTCTTTCTCTAAGGATGTTTGTCATAAAAAGATCCCTGAAATGACAGTTCAGAACAAAAGTTGTCAGTTCATCTGATTACAAGATGTTCAGAAATGAAAGAATACAAGAGAGAATTTCATCCCAACATGTAAACCATGCCCTTAATATTTGTATAACTGAAGGAATAAAAAATTTAAACACTACTTATATTCTATGGCATTTATTAAAGTTGATTTAAATATTTAACACTGCAATTTCCTATAAATACATGTTATAAGGGTAAAATGTGCATATAAATAATTAGCACATTTATAATTAATTTTTGAACCTGTTACAAGAAGTATTTCTTAAACAAAAGTGTATAACATTATCTCATTTCTATTAATGATAAAATTATTTTTCATTAAATTAGACACATGCTGATCAATCAATTCTATAAACACACGTGAAAAAATATATGGAGTGAATTTTTCAATATGTAATTAAATATATAGTATTTACTGAAAGTACAAGAGTAAATTACAAATGATAGCAAGCATAATATATAAAAACTAAATTAATGATAACAAAGATAAATTTCTGAAGTGCATTTGGGTGATCTGTGCTCATGTAGATGCTGGGATATGTATGTATCACATAATACCTTCCAATTGAGTCTGACTCATTTCACTTGGTTACTGGGAAGCTATCTCTTTCCTTATTGACTCTATTCCTGAAAGTCAGAGGCTACTGTTATTCAAGCTTAGAACTATCTTTTTAGAACTATCAATCCTGATGGTCCCTTCCATCTGAAATGACCCAGAAAGAACTCAGCTGAAGTGAATCCACTCACCAGGTGTCTCAAATTCAATAATTCCCTTCACTTGATCCCATTTCTAAACTATAATCTGTGTTGTATAACCACTGTCTCATAACTTACAACAGAAACCCCATGACAGGCCCATTGATTGTTAAGTCTAAGTTTTATTTCATACGTACAACTAGGGAAACACAGGAATTCTGAGTTGTTGTTTTTTTCCACTGGGATGACTCTATCTGTTACATGAAGTTCTCTTTTTAATTCTTTAACAAGTAAACAATTTTATTCTTCTTCATCTACATAATGTTAGTCTATCAAATGTTATGAGTTGATGTTCCAAAGATTTGGAAAGACAGCATAATTTTTCTATTTCTTTGATTTTAAAATCATTTCATCTTGGATTTTTTCCTTTTCTTTTTCTATCAGATTTCAAACCATTGAACACCAATAATGAGAATACTAATGACTCCCACTGTTTCAACCATCCACAAGAAAGACTGGAAGTGTTTTTCAGTCAGTAATTTTTCTTAACCAATTGAAAACAGCTCAATATATATATATATATATATACACATATATATATACACACACACACATATATGTGTATAAAAATATTTATATATGTACATATATATATATATATTTTTTTTTTTTTTTTTGAGACAGAGTCTCACTTTGTCAACCTTGTTATAGTGCCATGGCATCATGCCTCTCAACAACTTCAAGATCTTGGGCTCAAGTGATCCTCTTGCCTCAGCCAGTAGCTGGGACTACAGTTGCCTGCCACACTCCTGCTATTTTTAGAGGTAGGATCTTGCTCTGGTTCAGGTTTGTCTTGAACCAAAGAGCTCAGTCAATCCACCCACCTCAGCCACCCATAGTGCTAGGATTACAGGTGTGACCCACCAGGCCTGGTCTACAACTAATAATTTTTAAATTGTTTTTGACAATATGGAACCCTTGCTGGTCAACATTGTTGAATCATTAATACCTTAGGTAGCGAGTAATTACTTATAACAGTAAGGTCTCTAAACATACCTGAGTCAAAGAATCAACTCAAAGTAGATTCCTTGAGTCCCTAAATAGTCAAGGGTCTTAAAATTTAGGCTTCGTTAAGTTTCAAAAGAAAAGTCTACAGGTTTGAGCAAAGAACAACATAAATCGTTATGTATGAAAGAGTAAGGAGGCAGGTAAGAATAATTCCCAATTACTTGAAAAGAACTTAGGTCCTTTCTTCTAAAGGGTAGAAAAGCTGGACTAGAGAAATAGAAGTCCTAGTTAGGCCCCTTCTCTATGTAGTGGGTTATAACATTGTAGGAATAGGGGAGAGAAAAATTTCAGATGATACAATTTGAAAGTCAAAAAAGAGACAAACTATGCTTTATCTCCCCTTTTGAGACTCTGGGACACTGATAGATCAATTTATGCAGAAAAAGCAGAGTAAAATAGCCCATTTTTCAGAGCACTAGAAGGAGCATTTTGTGACTCAGGCAAATGTATTCAACAAAAGGAAATCCACCTGCTCAGCTCTTCCCCCTTCTTGGTTACATTGTTTGTGTTTGTAAGGTAATGCCCAAGTTGTAGGTGGGAATTTTACCCAGGAAGTGTGCCAAGTACCCACATATTGGTACACTGTACTCAATAAATGAGAACTTATACAAAATCCAGCCCCTCTGCTCCTCCCCCTTCTTGATATTAATTTCTTTCTCTCACATGTGCACTTTGTTGTTAATCTACAAGTTTCAGTTTAATACTGAGTACATTGGATGCTTGATTTTCCATTCTTGTGACACTTAGGACAGTGTTGGGTTTTCTTTTCTTACTATTCCAGTGGAAATGCTGTAGTTCATTGTATAATATAATCCAAAAATGGACTGAAAACAACCCATATTCCTGTATAAACTCAGGTTTGTTCTGATGAGATTTGGGCCAATGGAACAAGTTCATTTTTTAAAAAAGGAAAGCAGCCATGTTTTGAAATTTTCTGCACTTGAATTGAGACCCTTGGATAATTTAAAAACTTGAGTCGTCATGATTTGAAATACCTTGGTGACTATTTCCTTTTCATTATATATGTGTAATGTTTGCCTACACTTCAAAAACTTTGAATGCAATCTAAGTACCAAAACCATGCTATTGGGAATGGTCTATCATCATGTTAAAACCCAACTATAGTAACCGATATCAGATATTTTTAAGAAAATATTTAACACAATGAAATGAAAGAAAAACATAATGTCTTTTACATATGCTATTTAATAACAGTGATTAAAAGTGGTTGTAGCTTAGCAGTGTATATCCCCTTCCTTAAATGGCTTGTTGAGAAATTATTTATTTAGTTTGATTTCCTCTTTAAAGAGAAAGGGTGTTTTCCCTTTAATACTACATGAAATAATCGCCAAAAGCTTCAATCTCATTTCCTAGCCCCCATCTCTCTAAAGTTAACGAGAGCATTGTTTTATGTAAAAACTTTACAAAAAGAACTGTTTTATGGACTTTATGTGACTTTTTTATTGTTAGCATTATATAAAATATATGATATATGCTGCATATATATCATATAATATAAACAACTGGTAACGACTAATTTATGGATCACTACATTGACTTACTTAATAATTTTAATATAGAAGTACTAAACAAAGATACTGTCAAGCTTTGCTTACTTAACATGTTTCAATTAAAAAATGCAAATTATAGAGAATTTATACCAAATCCAATACTTTCATTAACACATTTAAATATTTCATTGCACAAATATAATTAAAGCTAAATTGAAAATTTTAGACATGTAATCCTCTTATATATGACTTGAGTTAGTAACTTTCACTGTTAAATGAATTTTGGTTTCTTCATATACTCCACACATTTGCAAAAGGTTCAGATCACAAAAACACACCTACGTAAATTATCTAAAGTGAATACCGTTAAACCACAAAGTACATTTAAAAATACAGCATTATTGGTATCGCGGAAGTGTCCTTCATGCCAAACTATTTCCATCTAGACAGCCAAAGTTAAAATCCTGGCTTTACAAGAAGAGGGGACCAGGGAAACTTTGTACAAAATGTGCTGGAATCCCACAGTTCTCAACTAAGATTAAAAGTAAACCAGAAATGGAACCAGCTCTTATAAAGACTAGTCTTATTTAGACTCACTTCAATCTCTAAACTGGATGAAGGTGTATACATGATTGTTCTTGCATCATTTCTAGTTATTTACATTACAAAATTGGTCACATTGTTTTTCTATTGAATTAAGTCCTACTCAATATATTCAAAATAATTATTATTTTTAAATTAAACTAATCTTCAATTCTTGTCTATAAGAAGAAAGGAATAACAAATGCCTAGCATTTCAGTGCAGAAATGCTAAATAAATCATGATTTAATTAAAATTTGTAACCCCACAAATAATTTCCAAGATGAGTTGCATTTGTATTCAATAGGCTAAAGGACTTTCTGTATTGCATTATTAGGTAAGAAAGGGAAGTTACAAAGTCATATTATCTGTAGGCTCACAATGTCTTACTTCTACTTTAAAATCTCTCCCCTGAAAAGTTCTGAAAATTGAATTTTTTCCACTGATGAAATTTATTGTAAACTCATTTGGTGATAAAACTATCTTGAATTGATAGCTTCTCCATATTATTTGTTTACTTGGTGTAAATTGCCATACGCTTTACTACAGACACATTACAGCACAAACCCTGCTGAGTTATTCACCTCACAATACCCTTCTGAAATCTAAATAATATTCTTTTTCTGAAACACAGCCAGTTCCAAAGTTGTGGATAAGAAATTTTGTTCTATTTTTAGAAATTAAAATAACCAACCATCCAAAAATACATATTCTCAATTTTTAAAATATATGTATGAAACTAGATAATTATGTAGGTAGATAGCCTGCTACTCATATTATCTACTTCAAAAGAGTTGGAAAGGGGATGAATGTGGTTAGAGTTTTACCTCCTAATTTATCTATCTTGCATTATTTTATTAGTTAAATAACTTATATAAGTTCTGTAACGTCCGTATTTTAAATGATAATTTACATGAAAATTATTTTTTCTTAAACTATGTACGTAATTAAAGTGAACAGAATCTTTTCTCCTATAAGGTATGAACTACCCACTAAATTTTATATTCTATCCTTGCCTTCCTTGAAAACTTCTTAGGTTTTTTCCTTCCCTTATTAGTAAACTGTCACTGGCTCCATTTCTTTCTGGCCTCAGCCACTCATCATATTTCTGGGTCCATTCCACTCTTACCAGAAACCTCTCCTCTAACTTAACCTTCCAGAGCTGCTTATTTCAAAATTTCTACAAATTTTAAGTTTAAGTAATTTATTTCTTTTAATTTAAGCCCCATCAATATAATAACTGTGATGTCATAGTTCTTATATTGAAAGTGAACCTTAAATATCCCCTCTGTTCTACTTCCACTGTTATATATTTATAACTGCATCAAACTGTTAGAAAAAAGAACTTATTCTGATTATATATACATACATGTTGAATAAGAAAGAAAAAAATAATATAATATATTATGAGAAACAAGCCTCTGACCTTACTGTACTATGGCAAGAATGATCATGAATTTTACCTTTAGAAAGACCATAGCAGTGCAAAAAACAAAATGCAGTTAAACTCACAGGGTGCAACTCATACCAGTGTAATATACAGTCACTGTGTTACTTAATTTCAGGGATTGGATATGAGAAAAATGTTACCTGGCGATCTCATCATTATGAAAACATAAAGTTACTAGCACAAATATAGATACTATATCCTAGTATACAGCTAGGGTTTATGGTACCCTAGACCACAAACCTGTACAGCATGTTACTGTGGTGAATACTGTAGGTAATTATGATAAAATTAAGTACTTTTATGTATAGACACACACATAGAAAAAAATATGATATCATGTACTTATATATGAGCCTCCTTCATATATGTGTTCTAATGTTGACCAAAATGTTATGAGGTTCAGGACTGTATTTTAAATAAGTGTAATTTATTCACATATATAAACTACTTATATGTCCACATACATAATTTAAATATATGTAAATCTCATAAATATGTATATCTGAAATAATTAAACAATAAATATTATTTAATTTTTTCTGTAATAATTATCTTTGGCTGTTTTATAAAATTGGGAATCCAAAAACTTCAGATTTAAAAGGGGTATTTCATATTTTAAATAATGATATCTACCATATTTTTATACTTTCTTTGTGCTATCTTATAGCTTACATATGTATTTTATAATCTAAACTCTTAATTTCTTAATATTATAGGTACTGAAATCTATTGCGTGAGTGTATCTAACTTCTCAGAAGTTTGGGAAAAAGATCTTCAAAACCAGACTGAAGCCACTGGAGTGTCTATGTTTAAGACAATAACTATAATATATTTACTATGGAAATAAATAACAGATGATCAGTTAATACAAAGACATTAGACTTCATTAGACTGAATTCAATCTATGTTAATGTACTCAACTTTTAGAATTCAAGAAATGCTTATTTAAATTAAGTGAATGAATCACAGCTGCTTCTTGGATTATTTAAATTTGTATTATATTCAGTTGCTGTTCCCTTTTATCCATGTGAACAATATTAGATTATTCTATCATTCCTCATTTGAATATTAAATCCAGTATATAATAAGTAGATAATGTCTTTGAAATACATTTTAGAAAACAATTTCCTTTTTGGAATCAGATTAACTCTTGATTCCATTTAAATAAAATGTATTGCTACGTATTTATACTGATATATATATTTCCAGCATTTTGATTAAACACCCAAGTATCCCGCTACACTTGAACTATACAGATGTCTCCTGGAATCTTTAGTTTCATTTGTTTATGAAAACCAACGTAAGTGTTTTAGCTTTAGGACAGGAAGGCCAGATTGAAGTTACCTGTGGCACCTTTATACAATCCATAAATAGAATCATTCTCTCCTATGATTAGACAGAGCAGCAAAACCTTGTAATGAAACACCTGTGGGCTGCAAAATAGAATATATAAAGGAAGCATGCTCAAGTCAGTTTTCCCATAATTAAACATAAATAGCTAAAATAACAAGAGGTTACCTTCATTTCCCAAACTATAGGCATTACCAGAATTTTTCATTTTATGTGCCCAATTTATAATAACTACTTTGAGAAACATTAATACACAGCTTTTATAACTTGAGTTTAGAAATGTTATGCTTATGAACTAAGTGACAAAATCAATTGTCACACACGGTCACCATATATAAAGGAATTACCTTAGCATTAGGTATAACAGCAGGACCATTTGTTCAAATGCTCGCTGAACATATGAGTGATTTTCACTAACAAGGTCCCCAGGGAACCAACTTGCATCCATCACCGCCTGCATTCTTAACTGGAAGATAACTATTTTAAAACTCCTGCTAAAATATGTGATGGTTTAGGATTGAAAAAAGTACATGTCAAGAGCCAGAGAGAAATACACTGTTGGAATACATAGCAGGGAAAATCTAACAGAAACCGCCAATTGCTGATCTAATCAGGTTTTCAATTTTGTTCTTTGTTTTATAAATTATAATTATATACAGTCAAAAATAAAAAAGGAACTCCACAGATTATTCTTCCATAAAATTAGATACTTCTATTTTCCTAAAATGAGTTCACATAACTACAAATTTGATGTTCAAGTGAATATAAAACACACACATTATATATATATGTGTGTGTGTGTGTGTATATATGTGTCATACTATTGAAGATAAAGAATTCTGCTGAATTTATGTACTCAATAATTTTTCATAAGGCTTACACTCTAGTAAAGAATAAAGTCTTAAATTGGCTAATATTATGGCAAGTACACCCAATGATTCAGCCTCTTGTAAAACATCCTCCCTTTAAATATGTTTGGTAGCTGTGACTTGGTTCTAACCAATAGAAAATGGCAAAAATGATGAGACTGTCACTTTCTTGAATAGGTGGTCTTGCATGAAAATCCATGTTAGCATACTGGAGCATGACAGATTCTGCATGTGGCCCTTAAAGAAGCAAATTACCATATTATAAGCTAACTCTAGCGAAAGAGGGGAGAGCTACCAAGTAGCAGACTGTGGTTTGCCTCTACAGCCTGAGAACAGACTCCAGTCATAGCCTGTAAGGACCTAGGAACAACAGGACCCCTCTAAACCATGTCTAAATCCAGGGAGATCTTGAAACCACTAATGTGTGTTTTTTTAAGCCACTAATTTTCTGGTATTCCGTTATTCAGAACGTAAAACTAATGCAATACAGATTTATTCACATGGGATTAATATTCATGTATTTGCTTGAACACCTTAGTGTGTCCTTAATGTTCTGCCAGTTTACAATTTGGATTAAATATTTGATAATCATCCAGGGATAATCGTTCAACCTTTTGGCTTCTCTGCACCACATTGGAAGAAGAATTGTCTTGTGTCACACATGAAATACATAGTCACCAAAAAAAGTGGATGAGCAAAATAAAAGGTCCATGCATAACTCTTATGACATCCACCATCACAGAGAAGCAAAGATGTCCTCACCTAGTCTTCTTGCAGTCCATATGCCACAGCTTGGACATCCCTGAAAGGAAGATGTCCTTTTGGTCCTTTTGTCCTTTCTAACAAAAGAACCAAATCATAAGGCTAATCAGATTGGAAAGCTGGTTACAAACAATCGAGCTATATAGCTCTCTACCAAAAATCAGAAGCAAAATTTACTATAATTTCCCACATCTATCTGAAGGAATAATGGCTATTTGTCATCAAATTATTTAATTACATTTTTAATGTCCATCTACCTTAAATGTAAACTTTATTTCTGTCAGTTAAGTTTTGTATAGCATGTCTCAAATGAATGTACAATATCGGTAGGAGGGCAAATAAATACTCAGCATAAGAATGAGGTATATCATGTCTGTGACTGAGGAAATGGGGGCATTGTCAGCCTTTAAAGATCATATTCCCAAACAGATGAGAATGTAGAATGTTCAAACTGTTCAGCCATCTCTTAATCATAATTATAAGTGATACAGATGTACACTTGTTTAGTCAGGGGATTAATAGATGTGCAGTTGGGCATCCTTGGAAAGTTCTGTGGTGGCTGCATTCTGTATGCAAGAGATTACATAAGGAGATGAAGACTTGGAAATGGTATCTCTCACCTCGCTGAGATTAATGGGACGTAACCATAACAGAGGTGGTGTTAACTCTCAGAGACAAGGTGGCTTCACTACACAACCAGACAAGGGGAAGTAAGCATGTAGAGAAATTTTATAGGTGTTAAATATGTTAAAACATCTCTTGACATATGTTTATACATAAATTATAGGCCTATTGAGCAGATACTCAGCAAGAATTAACAAGGAGAGATGTTAAGAATTAAGGAGGAAGAGATATATGGCTTAGTAATCTTTTCCGAATGCAAGCCTGCTTACGTTCCCAGAGCCACTAAATTAAGGAAAAAATCTTAGTCTCTCCTGCAATGCAGCCACTAGATTTCATGCAGATTATTTTTTCAGATATTCCTTCAACGTTCTACAACCTTTTATCAAGTGAACAACACAGGAGAAAAAAAATAATCTTCTCCTTTATTGGAATTAATAGATACTGATTCTGTACTGATATGAATCTCTGGTGACCAACAGTTCGCTACAGTCCAACAGTCATAGTAGCAGATGAAGGGATGATGATACAATAAAAATGTTCTGGTAAGCTATTGTATAACCCCCAAACATGATGGCTTAAAACAATAACAACCATTTATTTTGTTCAGAAATCTTTAACTTGAACATGGACCAAGAGAGTGTCTTATCTCTCCTTCATCCAACGTCACTAGTGGCAGCTTGAGAGACCTCAAGTTGAGCCGAAATAACCACCTTGAAAGTGGGTCGCTCGTATGTCTGGGAAGTTAGTGCTTGTTGTCAAGTAGAAGCTTAAACTGGGCAGATGTCCAGGGACCTCCATCCTTCTCCATGTGAAAATCTCCCCAGGGATGCTTATGTTTTATTCACAGTATGGTAGCAGGGTTTAAGAGGATATATTAGCCTGTTCCTGTTGCAATAACAAAATATAACAGATTGGGTAATTTATTAAAAATAAATCATTTTCTCTCAGTTCTGTAGGCAGGAAAGTCTAATATCAAGCCACCAGGAGATTTGGTATTTGGTGGTTGCTGCTCTCTGCTTTAAAAGTGACACTTCACATAGTCAACAGAGGAAGGACAAAGGGCAAAAAGGATAAAGCTAGCTCTCTTCAGCCTCTTTGTGATGTCTCTGCCATTATGACTTAATCACCTCTTAAAGGTGTCAAGTCCTAATGCTGTTGTATTGAAGTTTAAGTTGTAACATATGAATTTCCGAGAGACACACACATTCAAACCATAACAGAGAAGAATAGAGACCATACCTCTCAATCTAGGTAGAATCCAGAGAGACTGTGAATCCATCCTTGGGTGTTTTCTCAAATATTTAAACTTATAAAGGATCAATATTAGGTAATACCTAGAATATTTAGTCTCCTTAAAAATTATTTTAAAATGATGTGTTGACTGAAAGAATCTTAATTTCAACTCCTTCTACCCCAAGTAACAGTGGTAAGCAAAAAGGAATAAAACATCCTACATCCCAAGAAGAAGTATGGAGGAGAGAGTCACAGTCTAAGACTTCATTCAGAGACATGATTCTGACCTTATTTCCATTTTATAGTTAACTGCTTTGGACACTGTAAAAGCAAAATGAATCATAGAGAGTAGTGTAATTTTATATTTAAGTCTAAAACAAACACTGGAAGAGTAAAAATAGTTTGTGTTTAGTAGGTAAGACGTAGAAAATGTACAAATGGAAAAAAATTCCTAAGGTTGAGTGGTGCGTATGGCTCAAAGGAGTAGGGCGCCAGCCCCCTTTACCGGAGGTGGCGGTTTCAATCCTGGCCCTGGCCAAAAACTGCAAAAAAAAAAGTAAAAAATAAAAATAATAATAATAACCTAAGGTTGATAAAGTAAGGGTTTACTTGCTCTGGGTCAGACACTCATGTAAACATCAGAATGACATATTGACATAATTGAATTAAGTAATCCCTTAATTCAGAAATATTTATCATTTCCTTACAAAGTGCTGGAGATAGTGTAGAGAGCAAGAGAGAAAATAACTGTTTGCCTTCAAATATATTTGATTAGGAAAATGAAAAGAAAATAAATATAAATTTCTAGACATTGCATATTCTATCTTACATCATGTTTTTTTTAAAAAATGTTCTCTAAGTAAGGACAATATTCCTACTGATATTCTTATAAGTCTTCTGTAATGGGAAATAACATAAGAAATGCCCCTCAAACAAGATTAATGCCACAAATAAAATACATGTCATAGATGCAATTCTGAAATAACTTGTTTTGTTATCATCATTGCTGCTATAAAAACATAAGTACCTGAATCAGGTGATTTCCTTGATGATATACATTTCTTTTTATTTCAATATTACTTACAATACAGGGGCCAGGAATCACCAGGCTTGTATCTCTGGAGGTACAGTGAACAGGAGGCTAAAAGAATAAAAAAATTAAGACGTTAATCAAATAAAATTCTCAGCAATATGGCAGCAATTTCCACTGTTGCCAGGCATGCAGAATGAAACCTCTCTGAGCATGTAGCTATAATTTCATGTTATTTAATGGGGCTCTTCTGTTCATGATGGTTACGTGCAATAGAGGTCATCAGATGGGTGTTTTACTCCTTCAGTTTCATTTTTACTAGAATATTTCAAATTCGCATAACCAAGGATTAATTGTCTTTGAAAATGTATGTAAGCAATGCTAGTCCCACATAGAGCCCCCATCTAGACATGTGATCGAAACATAAAGGCAAACATAAATTTTAAGATCTGTTTATATTCATTCTAAGTCTCCTTTTATTTAAACGTTTTAATGATACATCTGAGGTTTATACAATAAAAGGATAATTGTATAAGAACTTTTAGTATGTATGGAAGGAAAATATGTAGTAACAAATATTGTAATTGGTAGATTAATGAAGTGTTTCTCTTATATATGTAAATTAGTTTAATTTTTATCAATATCTGTACCTGAAATATTCATAATAACCATATAAAGATTGAATGGGTTGCTATGCAAATTTTAAACAGTTTTTATATACATAGGATAAATGGAAATATATTCATATTTATCACTGGTTGCATAAAAACTTTCTAATACATTTTCCATTCTCCTTGTCTTTGAAAATAAAGAAATGGTGAATTGCGATTATGATTGTAAGTATTTTTCTGATATTTAAATGCTGAATTCTGAATCAATAACAAACCCCCAAATTGGTTAGTTTACATAATGTGCAGAGGTACAGGGCAAAAAATCTGTAGCATAATTACTGGCAGTGGAATAATGAATAATTGTTCATGTTCAAACAATCCATTAACGTGCCACATAAATTCATGAACATTTATGAGCAATTGATATTCTGAAAGGTAGGGAAACTGGGTATCTTATATTATCTTCTCTAAATTAGAGATATTTTTATTCTCTAATTAACTACTCCTGTTTTTATGTTTGATTTTTCTAAGAAATACACTTTTTCTGTTTTTAAATCACTAAAGAACTTATTGCTCATCAATTAAAATATTATTTTTTCCCTTTGGAATTACAGGTAATTGTTCCTCAAGATTCAGTGGCTTTCTATTATCTACCAGAATAATAAATAAATATAGCTTCCTCATTAGTGATCTTTATTATTCCAGAGAAAATATGTAATCAGGTTATCAAACTAAATACTACATTTTGTTTCCAAAGTACTACGTAAAAGAATTTATACAATGAGCTGGAGCAATACCAAAGTGAAAAGTGATAAAAGATTTGCTTTGCTCAACTCACTGCTTCGTTTCCTTCTGACAGAATTTTAAACAAAAATGTTATTATTAAGCTTTAGAATCTGACATATTATCTGATAGCTCTTAATTTTTATGATTATTTCTATAGAAAATCATAATTTTTTTAAATAAAGGTTTGGAATCAGCCTCAAAATAGTTCACCAAATTACTTTTAATTATATTTCAATTAGGGTGAATAGCTCTCCTGAGGCCAATTTTACTTACTTCTACTGTGTCTAGTAAACTATTAAAAATTCCAACACAGTATAAAGTTTATCACATTTCAAAAACCTGTGAATAACTAAGAGTTTTGAAAGAGACAAGTTCCACTCTTTCACTAACCATGACAAAACCTTTATATAATGGGTATATAGTGGGTATAAACATAGAACTCAATAACTTGATTTTTCTTGAAACGAATCACTAATCTTCAAGAGTCACGTGAGTTTTAATACCAACTCTATAGGTTTAGTAGAAATAACTTTTTTTACACTTGGCACCTGTGGCTCAAGTGACTAAGGCGCCAGCCACATACACCTGAACTGGCGGGTTTGAATCCAGCCCTGGCCCATCAAACAACAATGACGGCTGCAATCAAAATACAGCCAGGCATTGTGGCAGGTGCCTGTAGTCCCAGCTACTTGGGAGGCAGAGGTAGGAGAATCGCTTGAGCCCAGGAGTTGGAGGTTGCTGTGAGCTGTGATGCCAAGCACTCTACCCAGGCTGACAGCTTGAGGCTCTGTTTCAAAAAAAGAAAAAGAAAAGAAAAGAAATATTTTTTTTAAAAACAAAATTTTTCTTCTATCATCTAGTTTTAGCAAAGTTTCTTTTACTACAGAATGAAACGAATAGAGCAAGCAAGAGTTTAGTATAATGTGGAAGTTAAAAATTGAGAAAATTTGAAAAAATTGAAAAAAAATTAAATGTATTGTAACCAGTTCTGGGAACAAATTTTATGGCCCCTATATGTTTTTTATAATCATCTCCTCTCCTTCCCAGGCCAGTAGGGAATGATAACCAGAACATTGAAATTTTTAACTACTACTTAAGCGTTCTGAGTTGTTTCCTAGAAATGGAAGAATCTCTTTAAGACAAGGAACTGAGATTCTGAAAGTTCCTATCTCCTACAACTTGCCCCAGTGCACATAGCCCCTTTTAAATTACACTACTACCTGCTCCAATCGCACAGCCCCTCCTTAAAAGGTCTTTATTCTCCATTGGTTGTGGAGATGGATTTAAGGATTAATTCCTCATTCTCCTGACAGAAGTCTTTTGCGTTAAAAAAAAAAAAAAAGAAAAGAACACAAAATCTCTTTCTTCCTTGGCAATCGTTGTTGTCTCAATAATTGAATCTTTGTATAGTGAGTAACGGGACCTAAGCCAAAACACTCTTGTGGTTTTGCAACAGTAGCATGACCAGAACAGATTTGCCCATTGCTTTGTTTTTGGTCACACAGGTACACACATACACAAACACATGAGCACAAAAAGCATAGATAATTTTCATGAGCTCAAACTATCGATGAGGTGGAAAGAAGGAGATAGTAGGGACAAAAGAAAAGGTGAAATCTATAATGGAGAATGAAGCACCAAGGTCATATATTATTTTGAATATTATCATGAGATATTTAATAAATTGATTTTGGAAATGAGAAGTGAGACTTTTGGGGGCAAACAATTAACACTGACAAGTCCTAAAAGGATGCAATAATATTTGGGAAGCTTGTATGCTGCCTCCTTGGGTGGTTATATAGCTAAATTGTGTAAAAGGACAAAACAAGAAGGGCTGATAAATCCATGAATCAGGGCTACACAGAGAAAATAGTTTGTTTTAGGAGGTAAATATAATGGTTTACTAACTAGGAGGGAATTTTCTTGTTCAAGAATTATAAAAGAAAATGAGATTACTTAAATCAAGGAGAATAATTTGTTAGGAACTCTTGATGTCCAATAGGAATAACAATAATAATAGCAGCAGTAATAATAGTAAAATTGGTTCTTTTTCTGTATGATGCCATTATCAAGAAAGATATTTGAACCAATACTCAATATGTTTACAATGAATAAGAGAAATGACATTGGAGGATTTGGGAGATATAATTGAGATAATCACGATATAAAGCAAGTTGGTAGTATTGTTATGGTATTGGACAAGAAAATGAGGAAAACATGTAATGTCCAATTCATAAAATGATGCCATAGAGAAAAAGAAAACTGAGAAAAATGTGAAAATGGAAACTTAGTACAAATAAATTTGGACCCAAGAATGGGGAAATTTTGTAGGAGAAATATAGAAACAACTAAAAAAGCAATATTTTTTACAAATGTATATTTTATTCAACATACATGTCATATATATATTCTAACACCATATGCATAAATCTAATCAGTATTAAACATCTTTTCAAATGTAGAAGGTAACATGGGTGAAAAATAATAACCCAGGAATCTCATGCGCACTATTATCAACGTTAATAAAAAATATCAAGACAAGTATTATTGGAGAGAAGAGTAACATCACAATTGTTATAAACTATCAGACACAAATATATGCATAGGTATGTAAGTGTGGGTACACACATATTTAAACTATCAAGAATCTCTTCATCTCTCAAAGTAAGGAAATAGTTGTAGTATAGAAGCCTCACAAAATAAAATAGAGGCACCTTAGGTTTATTTAGTCTTATCCAGACTAATAGAAATAGAAAAAAAATGTTAAAACTATGAGAAGTCTACCCCTCTGCTTAAAAGCAGGACTCCAACATGATAGAAAATTCTCTGCAGCTTGTCGGATCAGCCTTCAGAAAATAACATGGTCTCTCGGAGAGCGTGATAACTTTCACACTTATGAAAACATTTCCCAAGGTAATAGATGAGTAGATCTGTGCGTCTACTCCATCTGTCCATTTCTTTCCTAGAAACTTCTAACAAATATCGAATAACAATGTCATCAATGCTGTGGGTCAAGTCTTCTAAATGCTGCTGTATATCACATCAACAGAAAGTCGACAGAACAGGTTGCTGTCAAACTAGCAGTATTTAGTGAGGGATAAAAACATAAATCACAGTAGGAAATTTTAGACAGAAAGTTGGTAAAGTTAATTAAAGGTATATAGTCCTGATATATGTGCGTGTGTGTGTATATATATGTACTTGTAGACCCACATAAGCCCATGTATCATTTGATAACAAGTTTAGCCTATTTTATATGTAGTGTATATGTATATAACACTATTCTGTCAGTATAAATCTAAATTTTATATGAATATTCATATTGGAAATATAGCTTATCTTATAGTCATCATGTAAATATGATATAAACCATACACATATAATAAACAGTTATTTTTGTTGATTATTTTACTAAGTTCTTTGGGGAATACAAAGTAGATGTCATTAACATTTATGAGCTGTTACTGTGACTATAGGCTATAAATGACAGATTGCTCTACCACTACACAGTTATAACAGTTAAGGAATGCAAAATGAATCAAATGGATTTAAAATACCTTCCTTTAAAAAAGATAATATCTTAAAAAAAAAAATGAGCACCAGAAGTAAACACTGTTCTTTCAAAGGACTCATGTATTATGATGTTAACACCCTTAAATAATCTCCATTTCTTAAGGTCAGCTGATTCATATAATGATAATTGCAGCATGAAAGCTCATCATGTTCATAAGTTCCACTAATGCTCAAAGGGAGGGGACTATCCAAGGTCTAGGTTCACTTCAGGGTCATTTAGAATCCTACTTGTGGAGAGCAGGCTGTGAAATGGCAGGACCCCCACAGCTTGGGGAACATTCAGGGAATGAATCCAACTGCTTCTCCTCCACTCCCAAAACATATTCCTTCCTTTATGCTCCCTCTGCCAGAGGTCAAGTAGCCCTTTCTTTGTTTTTATTTTTTTTATTAAGTTGTTTGTACATAGATCACACAAACATTCATGCCATTATGGGATTCGATGTGTTGATTATTTGTACAAACTGGAGTGCTTGCATGCTACTAATCAACATAGCTTTCATCTCTTTTACCCAATTACAGTGTTAATACATTTGTGCTCTTCACTTGATAGGTCCAACTTGTACTTGCAATATGCTCCACAGGTGTGGTCCCCCTACTAACCCTCCCTCTATCAACCCACCCCACTTCCTTTCCCTCTCCCTTCCCCTCCCTCCTCATCCTAGGCTATAGTTATGTTTCATTTTTCATATGCAAGTGTGAGTGATTATAAATTGGTTTCACAGTAATGCTGAGTACATTGGATACTGGATTTGTTTTCTTAACTTTGCAGAAATCCTTATGATCTTTCCTTCTTACTTATTATCATATGTTAATGAGGATTGAGTAGAAACCATTAACAAGATGATTTATCTTTATTCAGTCACTTGCATCTTCCTGTCTTACTATAAGAACAAAATTACATCTTTTCTTTATGCTCTTTCCCATATTGTCTATGCTACTTCCCCCTGGACAACCCTGTACTGATACCTTAAGCTAAAGCTGATTCTGTGCTTTGGTCCTAGCTGCAGCCATCAGCTCAGTCAGTCCTCCTGATCCCATCTTTTGTCTCTATGTCTTCTTTTGTGCTGTATTTTCTTTTTTCTTTCTTTCTTTCTTTTTTTTTTTTTCTTTTTTGAGACAGAGCCTCAAGCTGTCACCCTAGGTATAATGCTCTGGCATCACAGCTCACAGCAATCTCCGACTCCTGGGCTCAAGTGATTCTCCTGTCTCTGCCTCCCAAGTAGCGGGGACTACAGGCACTGGCCACAACACCAGGCTATTTTTTGGTTGCAGAAGTCATTGTTGTTTGGCAGGCCCAGGCTGGATTTGAACCTGCCAACTCAGGTACATGTGGCTGGCGCCTTAGCCGCTTGAGCCACAGGCACTGAGCCTCTGCTGTTTTTTCCTCATTCCCTATCAATTCCACTCTGGTTCTCTCCCCTTCCCTGTGCTGGTTCATGACAATACCTACCTCAGTCACATTTAATTCTAACTTTTGACATTATGATATTTATATAATTGGGTGTCTATCTATTGAAGGGGAGTTTTCTCACTTCTGCAGATAAAATAATTCATGGCATAATAAAAAGGCTCTCTATGAGCTCAATAATGTTCTCTATCTATACCTAAACTTTCACAGAAAGGTACCACGTTCTATGAGATGAAGTCTTTGGGGTCATGACATTTTAAGCATTTTTCTAACTTAATTATTAAAATATAATATATCTTTGACTATATTAACACATATTATTGTGGTGTAGAAGTGTTAGAGATTCCACCTATACTTTAATCTTTTTATTTTTCAAAATATATGTAATATGCGTGTATTATTTTTAATTATAAAAATGAAAATATTGGATGATAGTTTTTATAATCAAAACATCTTTCTAATATAAAATGTTTCTGAAATTGTATGGCCTTTGAATATGCACTTCCCTGATTAGATCCTTGGCAAGCATGTATAGGAGAGTTTGTCTTTGTTTTTCCTTCTGCAAAGAACTCCACAATTTAGCATCTGTTGATGTAACTGTTGTTTATGACAACATACAAATGCCCAAATGCAAGTGGTATTTCACTAACATTCTCATTGTCTAGCTATAGCATCTAAGCATTATTGCATGAAAATTATAACATGCTCTACTCATTATTAAATTATTTGATTAATAATTATTTGATTTTAAATAAAACATGAGAAACCCTAATTAAGGGTATTTTTTTGATTGTCATATAAAAATCACATACGTTTCTGATGTAAACACCATGATATTTTGATATACGTATGCATCTACATTGTAGAAAGGAAGCTAACACATTTGTCATCTCACATACTTTTGTTTGTAGTGAGCACGCTCAAAATCTATTCTCTTAACAGTCTTCAAGTACACAATATATTGTATTTATCTAGAGTTACTAAGTTACACAATAGATATCTGTAACTTATTCCTTCAAACCAAAATGTTGTGCCCTTTGATCACTATCTCCCCATCCTCCGACTCCTCAGTCTCTGGTAACCACTAATCTGCTTTTGAGTTGGCCTTTCATGTGTTCCATACATAAACATGATCCTGGGGTTTTGAGCTTCATGTGGCTGACTTTATAAACCATATAATGTCCTTCATATTCATTTCTGTTGTTATAAATGGTAGGAGTTTCTTCAAGTATGAAGAATATTTCACCAGGTGTATATACCACATGTTTTTATCATTCGTACATTGATGAACAGTTAGGTTCATTCCAAATCTTGGCTATTGTGAATAGTAGTGAAATTAACAGTAAAGTGCACATATCTCTTTGATATATTTATTTTTTCCTCTGACTATCACATGGTAGCTCAATTTTAGCTTTTGGAAGAACCCCTGTACTGCTTTCCATAATGACTTCAACAACTTACACTGTCATCAACAGTACAGGGTTCCCTCTTCTCCACATCATCACAAGCACTTGTTATTGCTTATCTTTTTCATGATATGGCCATTCTAAAGTTGACTAAAGACTTAAATGTAGGCTTTGAAACTGTAACATTACTAGCAGAAAATGTAGGGTATAACTCCGTGACCTTGGTATGGTCAGTGATTTCTTTGTTTTTTTTTTTTTTTTATACAATCCCAAAAACAAAATCAAAAAACAAAACAAACAAAAAGAAAAAAAAAAAAAAAAAAGCAGACAAAGGTGATGACACCTAATCAAATCAAAATGCTATGTATAGATAATCAACCAACAGAGTAAGAGATAACCTGTACCATGGGAAAAATATTTAATAGCAAACCATATTATGTCTAATAAAGGATTAACATCCAAAATATATATCATAATCAAACAACCTAACTGTAAGAAAATAAATAACCTGATTTAAAAATGAGCAAAGGATCAGAATACATGTGTCTCAAAAGAAGATACACAAAACAACGTGTATATTAAAAAATTGCTCAGTATGACCAGTCATTATGGAAATGCAAATCAAAATCATCATCTCACCTCATACCTGTTAGAATGATTACTGTATTTATTTTAATAAAATATAATAAAAATCACTTCAAAAATAGAATACTAAATATTATATAATTGTCCTTATTTTATTTTGACAAATAATATTATATAATTTTCTTATTTTATTTTGACAAATAATCTTGTCTTCCAAAGAAGACAAAATAATACATTGTTTATAGCTGCTTTTTAAAAATCTTAATTATGAAAAGTGGGAAGAGAGTCCTTTATATCCAACGATAATCAAATGCACATCTATAATAGTGTGGGCGGGGAGCTAATTTACATGTGTGCATACATTTAGATGTGTATATATGTGTGTAGATGTGTGTATCAATAAAACAGAAATCATTTCATAATGAGGTCAATAATTGTTAATGTTTAGTTTATGACTAAGAGGAATTTCAACTGATAAGAAGTAAATATTAAGAAAAACTATCTACTGAACTTCAAGAACCATTATAAGGAAACAGAATAATTTTCACCTTTTTTTCTCATTAAATCAGAAAACCTATTAAATTTCCTACGTTCTCGGGATGGTTTTTCTTTTCTTTCCCATGGCCTCTTTTCATTGCTGGAATTCAAATAGGTAATCTGAATGTTTAAACTGTGATTTTTTTTTCTTTTTTTTTTATTATTACAAAATGTAGCTGCATACATTAGTGCAATCAAGGGATATAATGTGCTGGTTTCATATACAATCTGAAATGTTTTCATCAAACTGTTTAACATAGCCTTCATGGCATTTTCTTAGTTATTGTATGAAGACATTTGTATTCTGCATTTAGTAAGTTTTGCCTGTACCCTTCTAAGATGTACCATAGGTGTG